>CM038681.1:351946524-352239738 GCA_021605205.1 Aegilops longissima | reverse complement strand
GCACAAAGGGATCCGTCGAGAAGCCTAAACCCGACGGAAGTGAGACACTGAACACCACGTTCTCGCCGGGCTCGGGAGTGGGAATGACCTGCCACAGGGCAGGTAGCCTATGCGAGATCTCGCCGGTTAGATACCTGGCGTTTCGCAGCTTTAGCACCTCTTCTTCTGTGACGGAGGAAGACATCCATCAGCCATGCTGGTCGGAGCCGGACATCGTCGAAGGTCCGAAGCGCCCGAAGCTTTGGGTGTTGGAACTCGAAGCGCGAGGCGAACTCGATGGAGGGTGTAAAAAGGAGAGGGCCTTGGTCTCGTTATAAAGAGGTTGGATACCAAGAGCCCACCCCGTGGTCGACTAGGACTCGCCTTTGATAGAGGAGGTGTGCCAACGGGCATGGTTGGGTTACCCACGTCCGCATTGATGAGAATCCCGGGATAAGGGGGCATGATCTATGCTTTAATAAGGCATGCCAAGGAAACCGCCTCGCTAAACACGCTGAGGTGGAAGAGTAAAAAACAATTCATATAAACGCCTGGCCGTGGTGTGATGTCACGCCGCGGAATACGTTAGCAGATCTGTGCAAAAATTATTCTCTCTACGGTGTTATGTGGAACTTGTTTTGCAGAGCCGGACACTATCGTTGTGTTCAAAACCTTCTATGAAGTATTCGGAAGAGGAACCCGCCTCGCAATGCCGAAGACAATCAACGCGTCGGACTCGTCGTCATTGACGCCTGGTTCAGGGGCTATTGAGGAGTCCGGACTAGAGGTGTCCGATAGCGGACTATCGTCACGGCCGGACTCCAAGACTATGAAGATACAAGATTGAATACTTTGTCCCGTGTCCGGATGGGACTTTCCTTGGCGTGGAAGGCTAGCTTGGCGATACGGATATGTAGATCTCCTACCATTGTATCCGACTCTGTGTAACCCTAACCCATCCGGTGTCTATATAAACCGGAGGGTTTTAGTCCGTAGGACGAACAACAATCATACCATAGGCTAGCTTCTAGGGTTTAGCCTCCTTGATCTCGTGGTAGATCTACTCTTGTACTACCCATATCATCAATATTAATCAAGCAGGAGTAGGGTATTACCTCCATCGAGAGGGCCCGAACCTGGGTAAAAACATCGTGTCCCTTGTCTCCTGTTACCATCCGCCTAGACGCACAGTTCTGGATCCCCTACCCGAGATCCACCGGTTTTGACACTGACACCCCCGTTCCCAGAACACCGATAGTAGCCCCCGGGCCCAAGGCGCGCCCGGACTTGGCTCGGCAGAGAAGCGAAGAAGCAAGTGCGAAGTGCCGCAGGCCCCAACAGCCTGCGGCCTTGGGCGCCGCTAGCGATTGGTTGGTCGTGGGTGTCTCCACTTGCCCACGATGCATCGGCAACCGCATGACTTGACTAGTCCCCGCATGCAGAAACGGGTCATGATTACCTGCGATCGTGGAGGCCGACGGTTGGCCTCCTCCAGCTATAAGTACGGAACGGCGCGAGCCCTTCCAGCCCATCTCTTCTTGCTTCTCCTTCTTCTCCATGGCTCCTTCGAAGAGGTTCTCGGTCGTAGAGAAGGGAAAGGCCCGCCAGGTAGAGCCTGACTCTCCCCCGGCCAAGCGCGGTCGAGGCCGTCCTCGCAAGCACCCTGTGGCTCCCGCTGTGGCTTCCCGCAGCCGTGGAGGCGATCTTCTGCGCGTTGATGGGTGCCACGCTGTTGATGGGGGGCGCGCTGCGACCGCGCGGCCTCCTAGGCTGAGCTTCCACTCGGAAGAGGTGCTGCCGGAGTTTGTCGTTTGGTTGGTGGAGCCAACCAGCACCTGGCTCCAGCTTCCCCGCTTCCTTTTAGGTGAACTTCCGGCCGGCGCCTGGGCGCCTCTCCTCAAGCGGACGGTTCCTGCAGCCGGGCCTCCTGGGCTTCGCTGGAGGTCTCCGCCGCCGGGAGTGTGGCCCTGACCCGTGGCTGGCAAACATTTGCCCGCGCGCGTGGTCTAAGCCGGCGGTGCACCCTACACTTCAAATTCGACGGTGATGCCACCCTCTACGTGAGGCTGTTTGGGGAAGACGGTCGCCGCGCTGGGTGCTGCCCCGAGGACGACGACCGCGGCCGTGGGCCCAGCCCCGGTGACGATCGGGATGAAGATGTCAGCGCGCGCGTGGTCGGCGACGCTCGGGGCTCGTCGAGCTTCGGCGGCTCTCCATCGGACAGCAGCTCCTCCAGCGGTGGCCGCGACCAACCTCCGTGCCGCCGCGCCCGCCTGGAGGGAGGTAGCGGGTCTGCCCACCGTCGCGCCCCGGTGAAGCACGAGAGGGAGTCCGCCTGAGCTCCGGAGGCAGTATGAGCCTTCGCCGCGAGTTGGTGCCAAGCGAGTCGCGCCTATTTTTTTCTTCTCCTTTTCACTGCAAAGAGACAAGAGGTAGGATGTAGGGGGCATGCTTGGACTGTTGCTGTTAATTATCGTACTGTTTCCGCTATTTCTGTATTATGCTTTTGTGCCACACACCTGCGCATAGAAATTACTTAACTCGGGGGGACCTGTCGTGGTCTTCGCTTCCCGAGGCCGAGGCCTCGTCGAACGCTTCATGTCCTGCAAAGATTAGTCAGGAGATGTAGCTTCCGGCCTCAATTGTGGAGGCGACCGGCCTAGGTGATGTGTTCGCGTCGCGGAGCCCGTGGGGCACGGACTGGGAGGGGTGCTCCCTTAGCGGACCCGGCTTGGAAAGCCTCAAACGATAGGGGCAGAAAAAACTCGCGAGGGTGCCCGCGCCGCTCTCTCGCAAGACTTGCGCGAGAGAAATCGAGGCAGGAGAGCGAAAAAAGGCAAAGAGTCACAAGCCAAAGACGGCAACAACTTCAATAAAACTTCAAATGGGAATGAACAAGCCAACTGCAGAAAGCAAATGAAAAAGCCGCGTCCGGCACCTAATCTAGTCTTCGACGTCTTCTCACCAGCGGAGCTAAGTGCTGCCACTTGACGTGGGAGGGAGCCCCAGGGCCTGAGGCGGACGCTCCTGAGACTCCGGGGCGTGTACAGCCCCAACTCATTATTACGTGAGAGTGACACGGGCGGCGAGCTTCAAAGGAATTGGTCTTCTTCACAGCCTCCGGGCCTTTCTTGGGGGAAATGAACTTCACAGGCGTTGGCCTTCTTCACAGGCTTCAGGCCTTTCTCAGAAAAATAAGCTTCACATGCGTTTTCCTTCTTCACAGGCTCTGGGCCTTTCTCAGAAAAATAAGCTTCACAGGCGTTTGCCTTCTTCACAGGCTCTGGGCCTTTCTCAGAAAATAAGCTTCACAGGCGTTTGCCTTCTTCACAGGCTATGGGCCTTTCTCAGAAAAATAAGCTTCATAGGCATTTGCCTTCTTCACAGGCTCTGGGCCTTTTTCAGGGGTAGAACTTCCGGAGATGCTGGACGTTCCACGCGTTCGGGATGGGCGCCCCTTCCTAAGTCTCCAAGCATGCAGAGCCGGGCCTAGAAACATGAACAACTTTGAACGGGTCCTCCCACATGGGAGAGAGCTTATGCAACCCTTCCCTAGAGAGGACCCGTCTGAGCACGAGGTCCCCTACCACCAGAGTCCTGGGGCGGATGTTGTGGTAGTGGTATCGCCGCAGCGCCTGTTGATATCTTGTCGCTCGCAGTGTGGCCTCTCGACGATGCTCCTCTCCCAGCACGAGATCCCTCCCCCGCATGGCGTCCTGCTGCGCCTCGTCGAACACCAGGACCCGTGCGGAGCGACGCCTGACCTCGTGAGGGAGGACGGCTTCTGCTCCGTAGACGAGGAAGAAGGGGGTCTCGCCAGTTGACTTGGTGGCGGTCGTGCCGATGGACCACAACACAGACTGGAGCTTGTCGTGCCAACCCCTGCCGCAGGCCTCCAGCTTCTTCTTGAAGGTCCTGGTCTTGAGGCCCTTAAGGACCTCCGCGTTGGCTCGCTCGGCCCGGCCGTTGCTCCGAGGGTGCGCCACCGAGGCATGGCATATCTGCGTTCCAAGGTTAGCACAGTATGGTTTGAAGAGATCACTGGTGAACTGTGAACCGTTGTCAGTGATGATGCGGTTAGGCACCCCAAACCGGCTCACGAGGCCCCTGACGAATTTGACTGTGGAGCCTGCGGGGATGGTGCGGACAGCTTCCACCTCAGTCCACTTGGTAAATTTGTCCACGGTGATGTAGAGGTAGCGATAGCCCCCTGGCGCCCGAGGGAACGGGCCCAGAATGTCCAGCCCCCAAACTGCGATGGCCATGAGAGGGGTATAGTTCCCGCCGGCTGATGGATCTTCTTGGCATGAAATTGGCAGGCCTTGCAAGCCTTTACCAGCTCAACTGTGTCGCTAAGCGCTGTGGGCCAGTAGAACCCGCTGCGGAATGCCTTGCCAACGAGGGTTCGCGACGATGAGTGGTGCCCACAGTGTCCGCCGTGTATGTCTTCTAGCAATTCCTTCCCTTTCTCTCTAGGAATGTAGCATAGGGACACGTCATTCGGCCGCCGCCGATAAAGCTCCCCGTCCCGGATAAAGTAGGTCGTGGCTTGCCGTGCCACACGCTCTGCCTCCTCCTCCTCCTTCTCCAGCAGGGTCCCCTGTATCAAGTAGCTCTTGAGGTCCGTAATCCAGCACCCCTCCTGAGGTTCCAATGCCAGGAGTAGGTGTGCTCCTGAGGCCGGGCCGCAGGCCGGGGCTCCCGAGGCAGGCGGCTGGGGGAGCTCCTCCCGAGGTTGCGCCGCGCTTGATAGTGATGGTGCCACTGAAGGCCTGAAGAGTCACTCCTCGAAGACGCCAGGCTCCTGAGGCAGCCGCCTGGATGCTCTCTTGGCGATGTCGTCCGCCTCTTGATTGGTGTCGCGTGGCACATGCTGCAGCTCCAGTCCCCAGAACTGTTTCTCCATCTTGCGAACCTCCGCGAGGTAGGCTTCTATGTGCTCGTCCTTCGGCTCATATATCTTGTTGGAGAAGTTGACGAGGAGCTGTGAATCGCCCTTGATGATGAGGCGCTTTACCCCCAAAGCGATTGCGGCTCTCAGGCTGGCTATCAGGCCTTCATATTCTGCTATGTTGTTGGAGACCTTTTCCCCATGCTGGAAACAGAGCTGCACGGTGTAGTAGAGCTTGTCCTGAGTAGGGGATACGAGCACTACGCGGCCCCGCGCCATGTCGGGAGAATGCCCTGTCGAAGTACATGACCCAGCCGTCCGGTGCCCGCTTCCGGAGAAAGCGACGGTCTTCGCTTTGCCGAGGCCAGGTGCCTCCGTCCATTCCGCCACGAAATCTGCCAATGCGGCCCCCTTGATGACTCTGGTTGTGTTGAACTCCAGCTGAAATGCTTACAGTTCGATGTTCCACTCGGTGACTCATCCAGCTGAGTTGGGGCTCCTGAGCACCCTCTCCAGAGGGTATGCTGAGACGACCTTGATGGGATGACCCTGGAAGTAGTGCTGCAGTTTGCGTGAGGCTACCAATAGCGCGAGGAGGAGCTTTTGGGGCATGGGGTACCACGCCCTTGCGTCCCACAGCACCGTGCTGACGAAGTACACCGGGTGCTCGACAAGAGTAGGAGTGCTGACGAGGCCCGTGCCCTCCGGAGGGTCTGATGCCTCCTGAGGCGATGGAGCCCCCAGCGCCTGGCCGCCTGGCGCGGCCTCTTCGACTCTAGGGGCATCTTCCTGCTGGGGCTGGTCTCCGTCTGCCGGTGTCGTGACCTTCGTGAGGCCTTCTTGGTCTCGTGCTGCCATGGCCGGGGCTGTGGCCAGGCGTGGCGCAGCCTTGATCTGGCGCTCTTCCCGAACCTCCACTAGGGCTGCGCTGGCGGAGTAGGGTGTGGCAGGGAGGTAGAGCACCAGGGGCTCAAGCGGGCGTGGCGCGACCATCACAGGAGGGCTGGTAAGGTACCTCTTGAGTTCTTGGAATGCCCTGTCGGCCTCTTCAGTCCATTCAAAGGGGCCCTTCTTCTTCATCAGCTTGAAGAATGGCAGTGCTCGTTCTCCCAGCTTGGAGATGAAAGCGTCCTAAGCGGTCACGCTACCGGTGAGATTCTGCATTTCTCACGAGGTCTTTGGCGGGTTCATGTCTTGACTGCCTTGACCTTTTCTCAGGTTGGCCTCGATGCCCCTATGGGACACGAGGAAACCCAGAGCTTGCCGAGGGACTCCAAATCGCACTTCTGCAGGTTGAGCCGCAGGTCCACTTTTTTCGAGGCTCGCGAAGGTTTCTTCCAAGTCCTGTATCAGGATTTTTGCCTCCTAAGACTTCACCACAATGTCATCGACGTATTCCTCAGCATTGCTCCCGAGCTATCGGCCCAAGGCGATGTGCATCAGCCATCGAAGGTCGGCGCCATGCGTTCGCAACCCAAATGGCATGCGTGTATAGCGATACCTCCGCACGGGTCGGAAAGCCGTTTTTCCCGTCTTCTACCACCATCTTGATCGGTGATAGCACGAGAAGGCATCCGAGGAAGCCTGACAGGTCACACTCAGGGGTGGAATCGACGATCTGGTCAATGCGAGGAAGCGGAAATGGATCCTGTGGGCGGGCCTTGTTGGGGTTGGTGAAGTCGACGCACATACGCTCCTTTTCCCCTTTCTTTGGCACGACAACTAGGTTGGCCAGCCAATCCGGGTAGTGGACCTCGCGAATAACCCCTTCTGCCTCCAGCTTGCGGGTCTCTTGGACGATAAAAGCTTGTTTCTCTGTGAACTGTCGCCTCGCCTTCTGCTTCACGGGGCGCACGTTGGGGCACACGTTGAGGTGATACTCAATCACTCCCCTCGGGACCCCTGCCAACTGATCAGGCCCCCATGCGAACACCTTCTCGTTTGCGTGCAGGAACTTTACCAAGGCCTCCTCCTGCTCGGGTTCGAGGTTTGCACCTATGGTGAAGGTGGCATCAGTGGACCCGTCCTCGCTGACTGGTACCTGCTTGGTTTCTGCTTTGTTTCGAGTGAATAGCTGCTTCTTCTTGGATGGCGCAGCCCCCTTGGGCTCGGGAGCATCAACATCGGCGGGTCATGCCGCTGCAGCCGCTTTGAAAACATGCTTGAGGGCCTGCAGTGCCTCTCCAGTATTTCCCAACATGGTAAGGACGCCGCTGCTCCCGGGTATCTTCATGAGGTTGTACGCATGGTGAGTGTCGGTGTACTAGAGTAGGGGTACCCTAGTATCCCGAACTCGTGCCGGACGATTCTGACACCCATGGCAGGGCTTGCCTAGTGACCGCCAAGGTCCTCCATGGTTCCTTTGGAGCCATTCAAGAACAAAGTATTTAAGCCAAGGGGACAAGGCCCCGGCAAGAGGAGCTTGCCGGGAAGGCCACTCAAGGCACGCAGAAGACAACACCCCGGCAAGAGGAGCTTGCCGGGAAGGCTTGGTGAACGACAAGCTTCCGGGCGCGACAAGGATTCAACCGCGGCAAGGCACTTGCGACATGCAACCACTCTTCATCTCCGCTCCAGCTCATCCGTAGCGTGTCGCCGGGACCATTCCAGCGTGCGTGTCAAGAGGCTGTGCAGCCGCGGGAGAGCAGCGATAAGCGGCGGCGACAGGTGCCATCGTGGCAGCGGTGGCGTCCCCGACGGTCCCTTTCCGCACTGTTTAGGCGACATGGACGGGCATTTAATGCTTTTGTCCCTTGCCGTTAGAGTTAGGTAGAATACACTATACAAAGTAGATGTACCAACCGCAACTCATTTTCCCATTTTGCCCTTGTCTACGTTGCCACCTGTTGGTGACCCCTTGAGCCTATAAAAGGAGGCCCATGCGCAGCGTAGAGGGGGTTCGACTCATTCGAAACCAGAGACACTCAAGCTAGGTTTTGTAGCTCTCATTGCTCCCTAGCAAGAACACAAGATAATCAGACAAGCAGCAGTAGGAGTATTATCTCTCCGGAGAGCTCCGAAGCTGGGTAAACTGCTCGTGTGCATCGCCTCGATCTGCTCTTCGTGCAACCTCCGCCCCCCACCGAACCAAAAGGGACTCGGTCCGCCGGTCCCATAGGTGTTCGTGGGTTACGATCAGCTTCCCTGACAATGAGTTGCTGCCATGAACCGAGCCAAGGCCGGGTAGCCGAGGATGGTGTTGTAGGGGAGGCCGATGGGGATGATGTCGAAGTCGATCAGCTCCATGCGGAAGTTTTCGCGGGTGCCAAAGGTCATAGGGAGGCGAATTTGTCCCAATGAGGCGGTGGAGTAGGCTCCGACTCCGGAAAAAGGCCTGGTGGGTTGAAGCCGCTCTGGTGGCATGTGGAGGAGGCTGAAGGCCTCCGCAGAAAGCACGCCGAGGCTAGCTCCGCCGTCGATGAGGATCCTGGTGACGGCCACCTCGCAGATGGTGGGGGTGCACAACATCGGGAGCGAACCCGATCCGGCGGGGTTGGAGGGGTGATCGTCCGAGTTGAACAGCAGGTTGGCCTCGGGCGCCACCCAGCCCGGCGGGGCTCCCTGGCGCTCGGAGGCGGCGGCGATCTGGCGGGTGAACGGCTTGACGTGGCGGCTCGAAGGTGGCGCCAGTCGCCGCCAGGGAGAGCTGCGACGACCGAAGGCGCCAGCCAGCAGCGGCGAGTAGAGTCGCGTGGCTCCCCCAACAGGTCTGCTGCCGTTCCCAACGGGCCGTTAGCGGCGGCGGCGGAACGCAGCGAAGCGTCCGCCGGCGGGAGCCGTCTGGCGACTTCGAGTGGCGCGAGCAACCGGCGCTTCAGCGTGAGCTCGGCGAGCGTCGGCCATGGACACGATGGAGAATCACACGCGACCAGCGGAGGAAGGATTCCGGCGCACCCCTACCTGGCGCGCCAAATATATGATTTCGGGTTCCGGCAGACCCTAGAGGTTTGAACACTTGGGTGCGCGCGGAGATCTTTCCCCTACCAGCTCACACGACAATGGATTCTGAGGGATCTAAATTATGAACGATGAACAACACAAGAGTCACAAGGTTTATACTAGTTTGGGCCACCGTTGTGGTGTAATACCCTACTCTAGTTTGTGGTGTGGTGGATTGCCTCAGGGGCTGATGATGAACAATACAAAGGAAGAACAGCCTCACGAGGGTCTGTTCTTGAGCTGGTGCGACGAACTGCTTGGGTGAGTTCAGTCGCCTCTCTCTCTCTCTCTCTCTCTCTCTCTGTGATCTCGATCCTCTCTACTTTGGTGGTGGCTAGTCCTATTTATAGAGGGAGGCCCTGGGCCTCTTCCCAAATAATGAGCGGGAAGGGCGCCAACAATTGGCCATTTTGAAGGGGAACATCTGGTACACTTATCCTTACTAAAGTTAGTCTTCGGCTGCCAAAGACTCTAACGGTGACGCCATCCTGGGCTCCACGATGACCTCCATCCTGCCGTTCCGCTGGTCTTGGTCTTGTTGCACCGAAGCGGCAACCTTTGCCTGATGCCTTGGCATGTGCTTGCCTCCTTTGAACCAAAAGGGAAATGAGGAAACTGTGCGGGCTGGCGCCCGTCTGGCCTTGATCGTCATGGCTTGCGTCATAGGGCACCCTCGCGAGGTACCCTGCCTTGATCTCTCCGCCTCCTCGCGAGCCTGCCTGACGAGGCTGCTCCTGAGGGTGGTTCCTGTCATCTGCCCCGCGAGGCTTGGCCCCTCGCGAGGGTCTTGAGCTTGAGCTGATGAAGCTGGGCCGCACTGGGCCCCCACTTGAGCCATGCCGCAGGCCGCAGGCAGGCAAGTCTAGGGACCCCCATTTCCAGAACACTGACAACATGTATACCAAATATACCTTTCACTTTGCCATCCTTCTTATCCACCAAGTACTTGGGGCAGTTCCGCTTCCAGTGACCAGTCCTTTGCAGTAGAAGCACTCAGTCTCAGGCTTAGGTCCAGACTTGGGCTTCTTCACTTGAGCAGCAACTTGCTTGCCGTTATTCTTGAAGTCCCCCTTCTTCCTTTTGCCCTTCTTCTTGAAACTAGTGGTATTGTTGACAATCAACACTTGATGCTCCTTCTTGATTTTTACCTCTGTAGCCTTTAGCATTGCGAAGAGCTCGGGAATCATCTTATCCATCCCTTGCATATTATAGTTCATCACAAAGCTTTAGTATCTTGGTGGCAGTGAAGACTCTGTCAATGACACTATCAATCGGAAGATTAACTCCCAGCTGAGTCAAGTGATTGTGGTACCCAGACATTCTGAGTATATGCTCACAGACAGAACTAATCTCCTCCATTTTGCAGTTGTAGAACTTATTGGAGACTTGATATCTCTTAATCAGGGCATTTGCTTGAAATATTAACTTCAACTGTCGGAACATCTCGTATGCTCCATGACAATCAAAACGTCGTTGAAGTCCCGGTTCTATGCCGTAAAGCATGGCACACTGAACTATCGAGTAGTCATCAGCTTTGCTCTGCCAGATGTTCATAACATCTGGTGTTGCTCCTACAACGGGTTTGGCACCTAGCGGTGCTTCCAGGACGTAATTGTTCTATCCAGCAATGAGGATAATCCTCAAGTTACGGACCCAGTCCATGTAGTTGCTACCATAATTTTCAACTTAGCTTTCTCTAGGAACACATTAAAATTCAATGGAACAGGAGCACGGGCCATTTATCTACGACAACATAGACATGCAAAATACTATCAGGTACTAAGTTCATGATAAATTAAAGTTCAATTAATCATATTACTTAAGAACTCCCACTTAGATAGACATCCCTTTAATCATCTAAGTCATCATGTGATCCATATCAACTAAACCATGTACGATCATCACGTGAGATGGAGTAGTTTTCAATGGTGAACATCACTATGTTGATCATATCTACTATATGATTCACGCTCGACCTTTTGTTCTCAGTGTTCCGAGGCCATATCTGCATATGCTAGGCTCGTCAAGTTTAACCCGAGTATTGTGCGTGTGCAAAACTGGCTTGCACCCGTTGTATGTGAACGTAGAGCTTATCACACCCTATCATCACGTGGTGGCTCGGCACGACGAACTGTCACAACGGTGCATACTCAAGGAGAACACTTGTACCTTGAAATTTAGTGAGAGATCATCTTATAATGCTACCGCCTAACTAAGCAAAATAAGATGCATAAAGGATAAACATCACATGCAATCAAATAAGTGATATGATATGGCCATCATCATCTTGTGACTTTGATCTCCATCTCCAAAGCACCATCATGATCACCATCGGCACTGGCTTGACACCTTGATCTCCATCGAAGCATCGTTGTCATCTCGCCAACTATTGATTCTACGACTATCGCTACCGCTTAGTGATAAAGTAAAGCAATTACATGGCGATTGCATTTCATACAATAAAGCGACAACCATATGGCTCCTGCCAGTTGTCGATAACTGTTACAAAACATGATCATCTCATACAAAAATTTATATATCATCACGTCTTGACCATATCACATCACATCAAAACCTGCAGAAACAAGTTAGACGTCCTCTACTTTGTTGTTGAAAGTTATACGTGGCTGCTACGGGCTTAGCAAGAACCGTTCTTACCTACGCATCAAAACCACAATGATTTTTCATCAAGTGTGTTGTTTTAACCTTCAACATGGACCGGGCGTAGTCACACTCGATTCAACTAAAGTTGGAGAAACAGACACCCACTAGCCACCTGTGTGTGAAGCACGACGGTAGGACCAGTCTCATGAACGCGGTCACGTAATGTCGGTCTGGGCCGCTTCATCCAACAGTACCGCCGAATCAAAGTATGACATGCTGGTAAGCAGTATGACTATTATCGCCCACAACTCTTTGTGTTCTAGTCGTATAGACCTGGCTCGGATGCAACTGTTGGGGAACGTATTATTTCAAAAAAATCCTACGATCACGCAAGATCTATCTAGGAGAAGCGTAGAAACGAGCGGGGAGAGTGTGTCCACGTACCCTCATAGACCGAAAGAGGAAGCGTTTAGTAACGCAGTTGATGTAGTCAAACGTCTTCGTGATCCAACCGATCAAGTACCGAACGCACGACACCTCCACGATTTGCAAACGTTCAGCTCGGTGACGTCCCTCAAACTCTAGATCCAGTTGAGGCCGAGGGAGAGTATCATCAGCATGACGGCGTGGTGACGGTGATGATGAAGTTACCGACGCAGGGCTTCGCCTAAGCACTACGACAATATGACCGAGGTGGAAACCTGTGGAGGGGGGCACCGCACACGGCTAAGAAATCAACTTGTGTGTCTATGGGGTACGCCCCTCCCCCGTATATAAAGGAGGAGGAGGAGGGGGCCGGTAGGCCTCAAGGGGCGCGCTCAAGGGGGGGAATCCTACTCCTACTAGGAGTAGGTTCCCCCCTTTCCTAGTCCAACAAGGAGGGGAAGGAAGGAGGAAGGTGAGAGAAGGAAGGAGGGGGGCACCGCGCCCACCCCTTGTCCAATTCGGACTGGAGGGGCGCGCGCCACCTCCTAGCCGGCCCTCTGCCCTCCAAGGCCCATGGTGGCCCATTAACTTCCCCGGGGGGGGGGGGTTCCGGTAACCCTCCGGCACTCTGGTTTTATCCGAAACTCTCCGGGACACTTCCGTTGTCCGAACAACATGGTCCAATATATCAATCTTTATGTCTCGACCATTTAGAGACTCCTCGTCATGTCCGTGATCTCATCTAGGACTTTGAACAACCTTCGATACATCAAATCACATAAACTCATAATACCAATCGTCATCGAATATTAAGCGTGCGGACCATACGAGTTCGAGAACTATGTATACATGACCGAGACACTTCTCCAATCAATAACCAATAGTGGAACCTGGATGCTCATATTGGTTCCTACATATTCTACGAAGATCTTTATCGGTCAAACCGCATAACAACATACGTTGTTCCCTTTGTCACCGGTATGTTAGTTGCCCGAGATTCGATCGTCGGTATCATCACACCTAGTTCAATCTCGTTACCGGCAAGTCTCTTTACTCGTTCCACCATGCATGATCCCGCAACTAACTCATTAGTCACATTGCTTGCAAGGCTTATAGTTATGTGCATTACCGAGAGGGCCCAGAGATACCTCTCCGACGATCTGAGTGACAAATTCTAACCTCGATCTTTGACAACTCAACAAACACCATCGGAGACACCGGTAGAGCATCTTTATAATCACCCAGTTACGTTGTGACGTTTGATAGCACACTAAGTGTTCCGCCGGTATTCGGGAGTTGCATAATCTCATAGTCATAGGACACATGTATAAGTCATGAAGAAAGCAATAGCAATAAACAAAATGATCATAGTGCTAAGCTAACAGTGATCTAAATCAGTAGGCAATCGACGCCGAACACAGTAGCAAATAGCAGTCGGATCAGCGGCGCCTGGAGGAGCAGTGCAAACTAGCTAGAGCAGCAACTCGTCTTGCTGCAGCAGCCCGTGTACCAGCATCAGCAGCACGAGTGAGAGTAAGAGTAGAGCAGCAGCATGAGCGAGGGGGAGAGTAGAGCAGCGGCACAACCGAGTGAGAGACGGAGCAGGAGCAGCGCGACCAAGCGAGAGTCCGAGTGGCAGCAACAGCAGCAGTGCGAGCGTGCTAGAGCCGAAGCAGCAGGAGATCCGGCTGGTATGGACGCCGCCGCCGAAGGATCGTCGCACTAGGGGAGAGCCACCATGGAGATGTCACCCACGGCGCCGGCTTCGAGGTAGCCGCTCCATGGGGGTGCGGGATGGAGCACCGCCAGCGCTGGGAGGTCGAGTCAAGGAGAAGGTGCAATGCGATGAGTGTACAACCTCTTTGGTGGCGCCGAGTAGGCCTCGGCTTCGTCCGTGGAGTCTTTTCTAGTGGAGCAGGTTAAGGCGACACTGTGGGGCTGGTTCAGCGGCGATAGACGAAGCGATCATCGGAATAGCTCCTTGGAGGTGGAGGACGGGGCGGCTAAACCGGCGGGATGACGAGATCGACGACAGATCCTCATCTGGGGAGGTGGATGAGGGACATAGGGCTGTTGTGATGGACGACATCGTCGGCAAGAGGCTTCGGCTTGGCAACGGTGGGGTGGCGGATGGAGGAGGGTGGGGCTTCGCGGCTGGAGAAGAGAGGTTATGGCGGCCTGGGATTTCGAATGGGATTTCAAATGGCGAAAAGGAGGTGATGGGAGGGGGTAACCATGACTTAGGGACGCACTTGTCCAACATGTAGGGTGTGTTACAAAAGTACCCTGACCTATTTGAACTAGTGGCCCTTTTGGCTCAGGGTTAGAAGGGGGATTTTGCGTGTCGAGATTTGACAGTTCGAGTGAGTCTTTGCACGCGTTGTAATTTCAGGATAGCAAGGCGCGGGTTGTGAAGGCGCGAGTTTTGGGAGCATGATGTCTGAATTTTCGGGATATAACAAGCCACGGGTTTAATTTTAGGGACAAGCCTAACGTGTAATATTGTACGTACAAATCAATTCGCACTTCCCTCAACGAAAAAAAATAAAACTATTCGCACCACACGAAGAGAGAGTCTTGTCCCGTTTTACTGTACAAATGCTATTCAAAGCTATGAATCCATGCTATGTCCAATTAAATTTTTTCACTGGCTGTATAATGCATGTAATCTACTCTTACAACATTTTAGCGCATTCCAAATGTCTATACTACCGCTGCAATCACTACAAAAAAAAGACACATCCGTGACATTTTGGGCCGAACGAAATTTTTTCCTGTCATACATATGACACTTCTATGATGATAATTGTGACAAAACCTGGTATCATCATAGAAGTGGTGAAACTACTTCTATGACAAAAATCATGACAGAAAATGGGTTTTTCGTCACAGGTGGGCGAGAGGCGCAGCTGCATGACATTCTTTGGGCGTCCATGACGGAAAAAACCTGGTAGAATCGAGGCGAGGAAAATTTTGGGAGTTCCGTTACGGTGGGAGGTCGGGGCGGCGATGCGCGTTTCTCTCGTACACATCTGGCGTGTGTGTGCGGGCGTTAACTCTAATCAACCCGAAGCGGGCGTTGGGCTCTAACGAACCCGAGCTATTGCCGCGCGAGCTACTGCGTTCTTGAACCCGGCGATCGCTCGATGGCTGTTAATCGAACCCGATCGGCGATTCCTTCACTACTGCTGCTAATCAAGCCGATCGATGCTGCCTGGATGAATGAGCAGTGGCGTTGCGGGGGTTTTGGATGAGCGATGGCGGCGGCGTTGCCTCTGGATGAACAGGACCCGTGGTGTGGAGGGCTGGATGAGCGATGAGCGGTGGAGGGTGGTTGAACAAGACCCGTGGTGTGGAGTCTTTGGATGAGCAGTGAGCGGTGGAAGGGTGGTTGAACAGCAGCCGGTGGAGTAGCACGTGGTGGAGGCTGGATGAACAGTAGCCTGTGGAGGCTGGAGGAGGTCGACGGTGGAGATGAACAGTATCACGTGGAGTCCCGTTTGCGGTATGCCACACCCCTCCCAATGAACAGGACCCCCGTTTCGACCGTAGGAGGTCCGTTTCGTCCGTTTTGCGGCACGCCACACCCCTCCTGATCAATAGGACCCCCGTTTCGACCGCAGGATGTCCGTTTCCTCTGTTTTGCTATACGCCACACCCCTCCCGATCAACAGGACCCCCGTTTCGACCGTAGGAGGTCCGTTTCCTCCATTCTGCGGTACGCCAGGCCTCCTTTCCATCACAAGTTCCGTCCAAGCCCTCCCGATGAACACGACCACGCATTCCGTTCCGACCCAGCCGATTGGCTCCCAAGCGTTCCGTTGCCTCCCGATGAACACGACGCACTCCGTTGCCTCCCGATGAACACGACGCATTCCGTTGCCTCCCCATGAACACGACGCATTCCGTTGCCTTCCCATGAACACGATGCATTCCGTTGCCTCCCCATGAACACGACGACGACATTGCTTCTCCGTTCCGACCCAGCCATGTACACGAGCCCTGGCCATACGTATGCACGAGTAGGCGTTCGAGACCCTGCCCGTATGTACACATACGTGGCCGTATTTTCTTTCTTGCACCCTGGCCACTGTACATACATGTACATGCTATGTGCGCGCCTCTACTACGACACGCGCGCGCCTCTACATCGACCAGTATGTATGTACACGTTCGCGACCAGAATGACAACGCTACGTACGCTTCGACCAGGTGGGTCCCAACTGTCAGGCACTTCCTTGCCTGCGAAGATGTAGCTCGTGGGTCCCAGCAGTCAGGGGGGCGAATCATTTTGTTTTTTTGCCCGGACGCACTTCCT
The DNA here is from genome assembly GCA_021605205.1 of Aegilops longissima. Taxonomy (NCBI): domain Eukaryota; kingdom Viridiplantae; phylum Streptophyta; class Magnoliopsida; order Poales; family Poaceae; genus Aegilops; species Aegilops longissima. The sequence continues at coordinate 352,223,581 of CM038681.1, read as the reverse complement.
TGCATGCGAAGGTGTAGCTGCTGGGTCCCAGCAGTCGGGGGGCGAATCGTTTTTTTTGGACGCACTTCCTTGCGTGCGAAGATGTAGCTGGTGGGTCCCAGCAGTCAGGGGGCGAATCGTTTTTTTTCGGACGCACTTCCTTGCGTTCGAAGATGTAGCTCGTGGGTCCCAGCAGTCAGGGGCGAATAATTTTTTCGCGAAATACGGTGGCCCGTCCGGTGGGTCCCCGCTGTCGGGTGGAGGAATAATTATTTTGCACGTAATAAGGAGGCACTTCCTTGCGGCTGCCGTGGACCCAGCTGTCAGCCTCTCGATGTACAGTCCACATCTGATGGAAGTCGTTCCTTGACCATGTTGACCACGCGGCGCCGAGAGCACCAGGGTGGTGGACGACGTCGAGGGCTAGGAAGGGGACGACGTGGAGCCGGGGAAGACGCGACAGTGGATGCACACGGGGAGAGGAGTACGAGGGTTCACAGTTGACTTCTTGCTGCCATCGCCGCAGAATAACGAGGGTGTGGGTGAGTGGAGGGATGGCGACCAGCGGTGGGAGTAGTAGGGCGGTGAGGCCTCCGCGGCAAAGACAGCTGCCACGGGAGGCAGGAGCGGCGGCACGACCGGCGCTGCTTTGGGCGGCCGAGCAATAAGACCAGAGGTTGAAGAAGCACGACATCCGTTGGATGGACATCGTACGGTCACTGCAGCTAGAACTGTTTATATTGACTAAGTTGACAAAGCCCTTGGTACGTCAACTTAGTAGGCCCACAGGTCAGCTTCCGGAACGGTGCTCCCCGGATGTTATGGGGAGGAATCATTTTTTGGCGGGTGAAGCTAGAATATCCGAGATTGAAGAAGAAGACGGCATCCGTTGGATGGACATCCAACGCCACCGCCTTCTTGAGAACCGTGTTTTGACTATAAGTTGACAAAGCCTTGCATACGCGTCAACTCTGTTTTTTAGGGGACGCGTCAACTTAGTAAGGTCAGAAGTGTGTGGCAGAGAACTTATAGCCCATTTGAGATTTGTAAGAATGTGTAGCCCATTTTTCAATTCTAATGGAATTTACTACAGCCCATTTACAGTTTGTTAAAAGTACAACCCATTTCAACCAACCGTTCAAAACATAATTCAATAAAATTTCCCACATTATGATGGGATCCGAAATATTTTTATCCCGAAATTTCTAGTCAGATTAAATACAATTTAGATATAAATTTATATTACGTAAAAATCAAACGAAACATTGCGCTCGCAGCAATTAATGAAATTAAAATTTTCAATATCAAAAATAATTTTTATAAAGTAATCACGTGTTTGGTGCATTTTTATAGTTACTGCCCATTTTTATAATTACATCCCATTTATTATTTCTTAAAGACCATTTTCTTGTTAAGCCTAATGCATCCCTCCTAGGAAAGATTTGCAGCCAGTGAGCAAGGAGAATAACAACTTGACCTTGCCTGGGTATTTCTAAAAAAAGTATAGCTAGGCTAGCCATTTTCAGCTTGAAAAAATTAATATCTGGGCTGGATATCGGCACAGGGCTAGGCAGACCACGACCTGCCAGATGAATACCTGCAGCGATGTTTTTGTTGTTGTTCAGAGGAGAAAAATTAATATCTGGGCTAAACATCGAAAAACTCTGCAGTGCTCACACCTCAAAAACACAAATACCGCTCGAGCTGCTTGGTCCCAGCTGTCGGCCGCTTCTGGTGCAATTCTCTCATTAATTGACTACTACATAGGTTGACAATGGTGTGGGACCGTGATGTCAGGAAACCAGGAGGAAGAAAAATAAATTTTAGTTCCTACGTAAGTTTTTTATATATATTCTTCACCCCCTCTATTTTACCATCAAAACACCGTAATTTTACATTCCGTAAGTTTTTTCTTATTTCCTACGTAAAAAGAGACCGTAAGAAAATATATAATCGTCGTAAAAAATATTTTATGTCATGTAAAATTACAAACGTAAAAACATAGTGTAAAATACACATAAACTACAAATTTTCTTGTCTTATGACCTATATTTTTATTTTCTTATGCCAAATTTTACGTAGTAAATCAATAGGAATGTAACTATTTGAATTCCAAACGTAATTTCATTATGAAATGATCATAAGATTACCTCAGGTGAAGAATAACTTATTCTGCACCCTGGGTGATGAATAGGATCACTATATATATATATATATATATATATATAAGGAGGCACTTGCGTACGTGAGGCTATGGACCTAGTGGGTCCCCATTGTCATCCACTCCAAGTAAAGTCATCTCCTCGCCCTTGCCTTCCGCTTAAAGCAGTCAGCGCCGCCCCTTCCTTCTTGCCGGTGCAGGCATTGCTCCGCCTTCAAACGACACAAGCGCCGTACGTCCGTCCATCTGCCGACCACATTAATGAAACGCGGTTACCGAGGCGGCTACTCTGGGACCACACGTCCGTCCCTCCGCCCGCCCACCATTGCTATATAAACTGCTGCCCCGGCCAAAGCCGCAGTCATCCGCATCCGCTCCCTTTCTCCTGTCCACACCACTACTGCCCACCATGGCTTCCTCGTGCTCCAGCGCTCTTCGGGACGGGCGGACGACGGACTACAAGGAGATGGCAGCCATTGCTGCCGACCGGCTGGCCGGCAGGCAGCCGGAGGACGACGACGTCCCAATGGAGAACATGGTAGTCGTCGATCCGGCGCCAACCCCATCCTCCGCGCCATCCTCGCCGGTGCATTGCACCATGACCATCGGCGAGGCCCGTGCCCAATATATGGACAGGGTGAGGAAGATGCGTGAGGAGAAGTTCCAGGAGGCGCAGGCCACCGCCGCCTACAACCATCATCTCCTCCAAGAGCACCTGCAGGAGGAGGAGCAGATCGCCGCGGAATGGGCGGAGCAGGAGGCGCTGCTCGACTCGTACCGCTCCACCCGCAAGGGCCGCCTCGAGCGCTGGCGGTACCGCATGCGGGTGGCGGAGGCTGCGGCCGCCTACAAAGAGGCTAGCAAAGAGGGCGATGAAGCGGGCGAGGCGCTGTTTGGCGAGAACGAGGACGAGGCAGAGGTCAATGCCGGCTCCGACGAGTCCCCGCTCCGCTGGCGTCGACGAGGCCCTGCTCCGCCGAGGCCCCGTGGCGCCAACAATGAGGCATAGGACACTTCCGGCTCCGCCGAGTCCTCGCCCCGCCAACAACGAGCAGTGGACATCGCCGGCTCAGCCGAGGCCCCACCCTGCTGGCAACGTGGGGGAGGATTTCCACTGCTCAGCTGAGGTGCCGCCCGCCGGCAACGAGACAGAGGACATCGCCGGCTCCGCCGAGGCCCCGCACCACTGCCAACGAGGCCGCGCCACAAAGAAAACAAGGAAGAGTAGAACACGGTAGGTCGCTGCCGCTCGGGTCCAAGTAAGGCCACCGCTTCCACCCTCCGGTTGAAGCCAAGCTAGGCGGGTTGACCATTGACGGCCGGTTAGCTTCTTGGCGGCGACGTGGAGTCGGAGAGCTGCGCTGGAGAAGAACGCTGCTTCTACTTAACTGCTCCTGCAGTTGGATGACTGACACGTGGGCCCAACAGGCCACATGTCAGTTACGCAACTGCACCTGCAATTAAGTCACTGAAGCTTATGTTTGGCTCAGCCGCACACAGGTGGGTAGCTTCGGTTAATTAATTATACCTCCAGCGCACCCCTTTTTAGTTGAAGAATGTATGAAATGTAATGAAATCCGGCATGTTCATATGAAACTCGAGCGTGTATGAATGAATTTATATCGATTAGTTCGAATTCTTGTATCACTGGCATTGGATGAACATGCAAAATAATACGTACTAGCATTATTCCCAGGGTGATCACCTCGTTTGCAGCAGTTTCACATGTACTCCCTCTGGTCCTTTCTAGTCTGCATACAAGTTTTGTCTGCAGTCAAAGTATCTCTACTTTGACCAATCCTATACAAAAAAGTATGCACTTTCACAATGTGTGAAGTATAAAGGAACAGAAGGAGTACAAAGAATTTGAGCAGCTTTTTAGCGTTTCTGTACATTGCAATCAAACAAACATGCCTGGCAATTCATAGAGAACATTCAAAACAATAGATGATTATGCATCTCAGCGACTCAGATGTCAGAGGCAATATTTACTTCACAACTAAAGAATAAAGAAAAATTGATCGACATACTTTGGACAAAGAAAGGCGTCCCATTCGAAAATATCAAACACATGTCTTGCTAAAATCAATGAGCAAAATTTGACAAGGTTGTCCCATTCCAAATATCAAATGCCTATGATTGTGGAATGGGCAGGGTTTGCCATCAGTTCGGACATTAACATGGCACCTCGTGCTAAATAAACCAGCTGTTCTTTTTGTGCAGTTCCACCAAAATCAACCAAATTCGCGCGTAGCTTGTATGATTTCGCCCTTATATGTTGCAACGCCTTGAACTTATCGGCACCTCCTTTCTTGTGGTGGAAATGAATGATTCGATGTATTCATGAACATTTTGTGCAGTTCCCATTGAAATCAAGCTGAGCACCCCTGTTTGCACAAATACAAAAAATTGATTAGTATAAAGCAAACTGTACTATGAATTGACAGTTTCAACAGGCATATACATGGTCCATGTAGAGCACACTTTTAGAAAAATGGAACTCAACAGAAAGAATCCTAGAACAACATTGTACTCATGCATCACAGCAAAAAATGGAGATTTGTCAGTCCTTCTGAGCTGAAGTTAGTTTGGTCTTGTGGGGAGTAATGTAACCATCCTTCAACTACACCTTCTGATGAGAAGATAGAAAGGGCTTCTTCATCCTGGCATAATCGGAACTAGTCACTTCACGTACTCCATATTCTTCTTCATAGGAAGATGATCCTGTTGTGCAAAGACAAGAGGACTACTAAATGCTAGCATCCCTGTTTGCTCGAAAAAAAGGAAAGGAAATACTTAAAACAGCACAGATGAAGCACTTCTCAAGGACAATACCACTTTTTCATGACAGTATCTAAACAGTAGCACAACACCAATAGAGATGACAAAGCTCAATCATATGGATGAAATCAGTGGGCGGGTACCAACCTTTGTCAGGAGGCTTATTGTGTAGAACATACAGATGAAGCACTTCTCCGGAAACATCTGTTTCTATCTATGGTGGTGGCCATGCTTACTATATACTCCTCGATTAGTTTAATGTTTCAACATATTCTTGTGCAGTTCCACTAAAATATATGATATCTTCAAAGAAGATCCCTGTTTGCACAAGTAGAGATAATTACATATTACATTAAGAATGGTATCACAGTTCCAGTGCTTCATTACAAAGACCGGAGTTGATTTTGTTTTCTTCCGCTTGTTCTTCCCTTCATCACTTGGTTCAATAATGCACAAGCTTCGCCTTCAATGTAAGATTTGGCATGTCAATTAGGGAGCACAAGTATAGTACTAAACTTAATTTTCTGATGAAAGTGGCAAAATACAGGCCAGCAGTTGTGAAATATCCTTATCTTACCTCAATGGGATATTACCGTGCACATACAGATTGGAAGTCTTGTCTCCATTTGTGCAGTTCACTAAAATCAAGCAACATTATCGTACAAGTAGCACAACATATGAAAGCACACTGCAGAATCATGTGAAAGAAGGCTAGTCTTGACCTCTCATGATGCGAATTCAAACAACTCACAAGAAGAAGATCTGAACCAAATTCTCCTTAATGGATAGGAAGTAAGATCTCCTCTTGTGCAGTTCCACTAAGATCAAGCAATCAAGCAACGTTGTCGGTTGTGGCATTTTGGTTGAACTGCACAAAACACTCTTAAAACAAAAGTGTTTTGTGCGAAGCAACAAAAGGTCACAATGGCAACGAGGTGAAGTAGATAACCCTATTTACACAGAGGTGCAAAGGAAACAATTAGTGGTCAATAACGGTGGATGACACGAAGCCAACAAAAGAAGCATCTACCTTATCTAAATGGGAAAGAAAGCAAGACAAGAGCATTTCTCAAGCGGTGGCATTGATTAATATTAACATAGAGATTATATTAACAATAAAATTCATTAAACATGTAATTTGCTTTTAACTGTGGCATTGCATCAATTTTCCAGCGGCATTATTAGAGGGTGTTTGTTTACACGGACATTTTGGTGTAGGGACTAAAAAAACTCCGTGTCAGTCCCATCTAAACTAAAAAGGAGGGACATTTAGGGACTAAAAGTGGGCATTTGGGACTAAAGAAAGAAGACGCCGAGGGAGTCTTTTTGGGACTTTTTCCAACAGTTTCCCCTGCCACGCATCGCATCTTATCTCTATTAGTTCATTACTAGGGGTAACATGGTCTTTTAGCATGTTATTTGATAATCTCTAGTCCATGTTTAGTCCCTGGAACCAAGCAGGTAGGGACTAGGGAGTTTTTAACCAAACAGGGCCTTAGATTAACAACAACTAATGTGTTGCACGGGATAGTGGATGCACCAACACCATGTGCATCTACCGATATACTGTGGTCATGCACTGTCTGTTGCAACAAAGAACAAACAACCAAGGAGCATATTTGTGTTGGTCCCAGTTTTGTTATCTTTAGACACCTTTCCCTATGTGAGCGCAGCAAATCTATTCCTTCTCAAACTCTACAGCCTTGTCCCTTCCTTTCCTTTTTGAACTAGTACTTTCGCCCATTCCTTTCCACTTTGAACCACGTCCTAGATTTATGTGATACAACTTTCCCCACTACTTTCCCCCATTCCTTTCCTCTTTGAACCACGTCCTAGATTCATGCTATACAACTTTCCCCCTTCATTTCCTCTTTGAACCACGTCCTAGATTCATGCTATATACAAATTTTCCCACTACTTTCCCCCACTCCTTTCCTCTTTGAACCACGTCCTAGATTCATGGTATACATGCAGCTAGAGAAATGCATGTGGAGTAAGTAAATTATACCTTAAGGTTCTTGGGGCGTGGTTCGATGGGTGACGGACGGCGGCGAAGAAGAAGGGGTCGGAGGCCCTCCCTGCGCCCACTGGGGTGGAAAGTGAACAGCTGCGCCAGTAGTCCCTCGCCCGACGGCGACAGCAAGTTAAGCCTCCTTCCCTTCCCGGTGGGCGGATCCTGCCGCTCTTTGAGCAGCAGTGAGGGGAGAGAGGCCAACGAAGTCTTGTTTAGATCTGGAGAGGGCGAGAGAGTGTGAAGAGAGCAACTACAAGCGTTGAGGCTCCAGCGGGAGAGGGCGAGTGAGTGTGAAGAGAGCAACTACAAGCGTGAGGCTCCAACGTGTATATATATATACTGGAGAGAGAGTGTGAAGCGTGCAAACCCTAGAAAACATTTTGACTAGTCAAAGAATCCTCCTGGCACAAATTATGCTCAAGTGTAGTTATCGTACCCGAGACCTCAAGTTTGATGAGCGAACAGGCTAACCAACTACACAACCCTCCCGTTATGTTCAATAAGAGGGAAATAACCTTTTATACATTCCTACATTTGTGTGACAAGCATGCCCTGTTTTTTTTGTGTGTGTGGGAGTCATTGGGATTCCAATCATAATCGTGTCATGTGGCTTTGGTGGTAAGACTATCAACAGTGGTGCAGAAATAATGCAACCTTAGTCACCTTACCTCTCTCCACGTAGTACGTTGGGTCCCACCAGTCAGAGGGTGAAACAAACAAATTAATAAGAAAAATTAAAAGCACCAGCGGTGTATCTTACCTCACACATCTCACTACTGCTCGGGAACACTGTCCAATTGATCCCTCTGTTCGCTCACGTACTATTTTAAGTGAATCCTTATCATAACATGCACACAAATTTTGGGCACTTGTATTCGACTTAAGTCAGTGTGCCACCATATCCCGTATACTTACTACTCCCTCCGTCTAGGTATAATAAGTCACGTTAGAAGGTGCAACGGGACCAAGGTGCGTGCATGTGTGTGTGTGTGTGTGTGTGTGTGTGTGTGTGTGTGTGTGTGTGTGTGTGTGTGTGTGTGTGTGTGTTTAACAGCATGTGTGTGTTAGAGAGAGCGATAGATCGACCTATTCCTACAGAGAGATGTTGTGTAGCGTACGATTTTAGCTGCGAGAGTCGGTGCATCCTCCTGTTTCTGGGCGTGTCCGGTAGGGACATGAGGACAGCTGCCACGCCCGCTCCTGACCAGCATGGCCCACCCAAAGCCCCTCCATTGCACGCGCGCGCTTCCCGCCCGAAACGGTCAGCGCCGCTCCAAAGAATCGGTGCCGCATTCATGCCCGGGCAGAGCGGACACGACCTCTCACTGGCGCAAGAGTGATGGTTGCTTCGTCCATCCAACTTACTGTTGGGTCTATATGATTTGACGGCTCATTGGTCTTTATTACTGAAGTGGTAGGACTGCTAGATGTCCCACGCTTTCGGCGAAAGGAGGTACTACTACTAGATTATAATTTTCTCCATTCTTATAGCGGAGGCGTGCAAGAGCAGTGAAAACATGCAGGCTTAGTGATTACATGGCCCACCTCACACCATCACCGTGCGACACCTAACTCTTTACATGGTACTCCCTTCGTTCCTAAATATTACTAGATGAGTCCCCGCGCATTGCCGCATGTGGTTCATGGTGAAATCTCTACAAAGACTTATATTTAGGAACGAAGGAAGTAATAGTATAGTACGTACTATAATTTATCAGCGAGATAAATTTGTACAATGCTATGAAGCTTCCAGCTTCTGTTACATGTATCTTGCGTCCAAGGTTGCCCGTTGCAACATTACATCAAATACAAAGGAGACTAACATGCATGCTATTGTATCTCAATGATTGACATATCATAGCAAATATGTACTCCCTCCGTTCCAAAATAAGTGTGTCAACTTTGTGCAAACTTTAGTACAAAGTTGTACTACTACTAAAGTTGACACTTATTTTGGAACTGATGTAGCTAAAGAAAAAAACGATCCATGCAGTCCCTAGCCCTTGAACCGTGAATCCTGACCAGGCTTCAATTTGCTGGCAACGTTCGAGCTTCCTAATAAATGAAGTTTGCAACCTTTTGACCATCGGATCATTTTGTGCAGTTTCACCAAATCGAGATGAGCATCCCTGTGGCAAAGAAATTGAAGAAGCGTGATTAGAATAAGATTACTGGGACTAGTTGATGATACATAAACTCATCACAAATACAGTATGTAGAAGCCAGTAGAGGTATGTGAGGGGCAAAGAAGTAGAGAAATATCCACAGGGAGTGATGTGGGCAGCTGGAGCAGTGGTGCAAGCCGGCTGTAAAGGGAGTTGTACGTGAGGGACGTAGCTCAACCTTGAGGAGGGCGGCGAGAGGCGGCAACTGCCCACGTCGCGGTAGTGAGCAAGGGACGAAGGCAACCTCACCGGCTTTGTGAGAGAGAACGGCGGGGACCCCTGATCGGGACATGCCGACAGTGGGTTTTCACCGTCGGCGACGGCCACCACATCTACACTAAGCATCCACCCCTTCCGCAAGCGGACGTGATCTGCCGGGATGTTAGAGATGTGGCCACAGCCGTTTTGTGCGAGAGAGTGTGAAGAGAGCAACCCCAGCAAGCAACTGTGTAGGCTGGCCCGTCCTGACTATCTATATAGTGGAGCGGTTTCCTTTTCTCTCCATATGAACCTATCATATTGCGTACGTGCCACTGAAGAAAAAAACTTTATTTATAAATGACGCGGCACCTACTACTCGTTTTCCTACAACCTTGCGCTTGGCATCTCCAAAATATTAACCTTGCGATTGGCTCTTCGCCTCTTCGGAAGTCGAGCAATAATGGTAGTGTAGTATATATCATTCTGGCTATATGAGACCGAATGAATTGGTGCACGTCCACCACGTGGGTGAGGGTCGAGGGGTGAGGGAGAGTGCTACATACGGAGCAAAATGAATGAATCTACACTCTAAAATATGTCTATATACATCAGTGTTTGTAGTATGTACTAGTAGTTCATATTGAAATCTACTAAAGGACATATATATTCCAAACGATATGATATAATCTCTATAACCTAGTTAGTAGGGACGAGGAGTAAACAGAGGGAGTAGTAAATTTTTCTCCTAGTCCTGCGAGCCACCGCGCGCATGGGCGAGGGAGCGGGCATAAGGCGGAGCAAGCTTCACCTCATCCTGCGAGCCACCACGCCCGTGGGCGGGGGAGACGGCGTACTAAGCAAGCTTATCCTCGTTCTGCAAGTTGACGGGACACATCAAAAGTACTCCAGTGTATAAAGCCTTGCCTCTAAGGTAGGCCCCACATGGTTTGCCTCTTTTTTTAACATAACACGTCAAGTCGCAATTTGTTTGTTCACCCGTGGTAGACGATCCTCCCTCCACCAAGTGGACAACCAGTACACGTGCCAAATTACCAAGTGGCTGCCTTTTTCGTACAGAAATGAGCTCCACCATGTACCCACGCGGTGTGGTTGGGAAAGAGACAGGAGTACGTGTGCCGTGCATGCACCTCTTCTCTTCGTGCACGTCCCCCACCTACGTGGGTGTGTGTGAGAGATACAAACCGCGTTCGTGAGTGTATTTTGTTTTGGGGTGGGGGTGGTGTGGGAGGTTGATTTCGTGAATTATTTGTGGGAATATGTGTCGATGACATCTCAAACAAAATTTTGCATGTAATGTGTGTGAAATGGAGGCCTATCCATATCATACATAGAGGGTCGGGCAATCCACGAGAAGAGAGGGAGGGGTCATGGCTATCAATAGAGTCGAAGAGAGGATCAAGTGGGTGGGTGCGAGATCGATGAAGAGAGCCATCGAAATTGTGTGTGTGTCCAAGTCAAACATATAGGGCGACTGGCCTACCGGAACGTTAGAGGGCACATGTCAAGTTTGTGTGTGGCAGGGAGACATGACTAGAGCGCTCGATGTATCGGTATGTGTGGGGGGAGGGGGTTGGGGGGAGGGGTAGGCAGAGGACTAACTATAGAGGTAGAACAACTCGTATATGTGTTCAGAAGGAGAGACCCAGCTATGTCTTGAGGGAGATCGGTCGACATCCATACATAACTGAAGGACGGGAAATATGAAGGGACAGAGAGAGAGAGAGAGAGGAGAGAGAGAGGGAGGGAGAGGGAGAGGGGTAGAGTGCTGGATGGGTGATGGAGTGGCTTCTCGAAGATGGTGGGAGAGGCCTACGGTGGAACTGCAATGTTATCAGTAAGAGTGGGGATGTGTTTCTGTGTGTGCCTGTGCGTGATAGATCTGTCGGGACGCATCCATGGATGATGAAGGAGAATCATGTGTTTGGTAAGAAAACCTAACTAGGTTGGTAGATCAATTGTTGTTTGTCGGAGGAAGGGAGAGACACAACTAATGAGGTAGATTGATTGACGTGTGGGTAAAAACGAGTTATAAGGACCTATCTAGCTATATGTATAGCGAGAGATCGGTCGCTGTACGTCCATTTGTTAGAGGCAAATAAGGCCCAGCGAGACGGATAGACAGAGAGAATGGAGCTAGGAGGTGGTGCGAGAGGCCCAACTACTAGCTAGATAGGGGGAGGAGTGTGCGGTTGTGAGATCGATGAAAAGAGGGGTGAAAGTTTACACGTTTGTCTGACCGTATGAGAGACACGAGGCAAGGACACATAAAGGAGGAGATTGAAGGTGTGTGTGTATGTTGTAGGTAGGCATCGCTGGAGAGGTTTTATCGATCGGTGTGTGTCGGAAAGGAGTTGTGGAGACTCTGGGGGAACGACCTAAAGAAAAAAAATGAATGTGCCCGGTGGATAGAATGCCGAGGGAGGGGAGGCGAGGAGGCGTGTGCATGTCGAGAGAAAGTTAGTGGTAGCTACAAAGGTTAGAGGATTGTGTGGGTGTAAGAGACTAACAAAGATCATAATTTTATATGAAAGCGGATTCATATATTTGAGTTGGAGACCATAGTGTTTTAAACATTGCATGCATGAATATAGCGGTGATACACATGTTGTGCACATGTTATACCATAATGTGATAATGCATGGAGTTTGCAACTCACAGCTAAATTCCGAACAATCTAAACCATACTATGCATCAAACAATCTCACATTTTATTTGAATTTGTGATAATGTGCGGCGTTTTCAGCTTACAACTAAATATCGAACAATCTAAACAATACTATATATCGAGCATTCTCACATTTTATTTGAATTTTTGGTAATGTGTGGTGTTTGCAACTCACACCTAAATACATGTAGGCGTAGGGGGCGGGGCACCATACATAATGTGATAAACACATTATACATATGAGACATGGTTTAGTTTATGAAGATCTAGCTAGAGCTAGAAATGTAATGTGATTTGAAATCAAAATAATGTGGATTCAAAAAATCTAGTTCGAGTTCATATAGTACACATAGTTCATATGTAACTCGAGACTAATCATGTGGTGTGCTGTGAAGATAATACACAAACGATGGTTTAACTTGACAATAATGATGATTGTAGATCTTATTAAAACAGATAAACGAATTCAAATGCTTTGACTTCACAACAATCATTACTGTAGATCTTATTCAAATAGAGAAACAAATTCAAATTTAGTTCATATTGAAGCGGTAGTATATACGTTTGGAATGCACTAAAACGTTCATTTGAGTAGTAGGTTGCATGCATTATACACGTAGCAAAATATTTTAATTGAACATAACATGAATTCAAAGTTTTGAATGACATTTGTAGTGCGCATTGATTTGGTACAGTACACGTTAGGCTTGTCCGGAAATTTAAACCCGCGCCTTGTTAGCCCGAAATATTTAAGATATATCTTTGTCTCGTTGTGCTCCGACAACTCCCTCCATCTCAACCCACGCCTTGCTATTCCGAAATTACAACGCGCGTGAAAACCCTCACCTCCTGTGAAATGCCCGTGGTACCCCTGAACCGAAAGAACCGCCTCAAATCAGTGGGGGTACTTTCGTAACTTACCCCTCATTTCGGACAAGCACGTCTCTAAGCCATGGTTCCCCACTGCCATCCCATCCACCCACCCATTCGTACACTGAGGCCGTGAAAACCCGCGACAAAACCCCACACCCTGCTCCGTCCACCACCCAGCCGGAGCCTCTTCCCTGACGACGTCATCCACAGCAACACCTCGATGTCCCTCATCCACCGTAACGGATGAGGATCCGTCGTCGATCTCATCGTCCCGCTGGTTCAGCCACCCCATCCTCCACCTCCAAGGAGCTGCCCCAACGTTCCCCTCGTCTTTTGCGCCACCTCCATTCCCACACCGCCGTCTTCACCTGCACCACCGGAAGAGCATCATCATCACCGTTTCCTCGGATGAAGTTGCGGCCTAATCGGCGCCACCAAAGAGGTTGTACACTAATTGCCGCATTTTCTTCTTGATTCGATCTCACGGTGCTGCCGGCGCTCGATCCCGAGCCGACACAGCGCGGCTCCATCCATGGCGGCGGTGCCGGCCACTTCCTCCACGGTGTCGCTCCCTCGGCGGCGACGTCCACATCAGTAGGAGCTGCTACTGCTTTAGCTCTCGCTCGCGCTGCTGCTCTGCTCTTGCTCTCGGTCCCCTGCCTGGTCTGCTCTTGCTATTGCTCGGGCTCGCGCTGCTGCTCTCACTCTTGCTCTTGCTTGCGACGCTGCTCCGATTTAGCTACACTTTAGTCGACTGAATCGACTTTTGGGTCAGTCGATTTTCAGGGGGGGGGCTCACGACGAAGGAAGAACCAACCGCAGCGGGAGGGGGTTCACGGAGAGGTACCCCACTATCTATCTTAGGGTTCAGGATGGGGGCGATGGTCGCCTGTGGTGGTGGGACGTTGGCGGGGCGGTGGCGTGGGGATCGCCGGAGAAAAAGCTCGGCGGGGGGCTAGAGTGATGGCTGGGGTGGCGGCGGACCGGTGGTCGGGAGTCTTTTCGGGGCGGGCGGGGTGGCGCACCGCCAGCCGCGAGCGGCGGGGGGCTGCTGTTTGGCCGGTGGTGGCTGGCGGCTCTGGGGGATGGAGGTTGAAGATGAACCGCAGGCCCTTGATTTCGTATCCAACGGCTGCAAAATCAACTGACCAGCGATGAAAAAGTCAGTCGACCGACATGTAGCCTCACCTTTCTAGTGCGTTCAGTTTCGACAGCAAAATTTAGTTTCGACAGGAAAATTCAGTTTCGACAGTTAAGTTCAGTTTGGACAGTTAAGTTAAGTTTCGACAGTTAAGTTTAGTTTCGACAGTTAAGTTCAGAGATGAGCGGCTGATGTATTTTACATCTAGCACTTTGTGGTTATGTATTTTACGTCAGGTATTGGAGATGCTATTAGAATTCCACTCAAGTTAACGTTGTTCGTTGTCTCTCTTGTCCCGCTTCAGCCTCGGCGTCTTACAAGTCACTGGAGCTGCTCCAACGACGAAATCCTCCATCACAGCGGAGCAGTACCTCGGGCTCCATAGCCAGACGCCTAAGATCTTCTTCCCCTCCTCCGACCGCAAAGTCAGTCGGAGCATCCTCACCGGCCAACCCAATCACGTTGAGATCGACATGGCTTCGCCAAAGAGGTTGTACACTTGTTGCATCTCTTTTTTACTCTACATGTTTTATATATTATCCACCGAGCACACGGATTTGTTCCTTTAGTGTCTCCTTGAAAGAAAAAACTTAGGAATTTTAATTTTCACTTGTCCTCCTTTTCAAATTCCTATTCATGAAGCACAAGACTAACAGATAGTAGCATAATAGCATTATAACCGTACATTTTCTTGTGGTTTGACTTAATCTCACCATGCTTCTTTGCATCCTGTGATCTTCCAATTGTTGTTAATCAAACACCCAGATTGGCAGAAATCCTGTGTTTTTAAATTCTCTGTTTTGCACGTGCATTCCTATCCTATTCCTGTCTATTTCCTATCCCTGCATTGTTGGAATCCTCCAATTCAAATGAGCCCTTACAGAATTACTCCTCTTATAGATAGTTGTCAAAGAAAACCTTGCTTGGTTTGTCCCGCTCCTGCTGCGCCGTCGTCCACCCCAGCTCAGCTGCTCCAATGATGAAGGGTCCAGCACAGCAGGATCCGCCTCAAACTGTCTTTCGCCGCCTCGATCTTCTTCCCTTGTTGGCCATGAAAACTGCATTACCATCATCAACCGAGCAGATGACCTCGTGGACTACACGGGTCTGCAAGAGAGGTCGCACTCTTTCATGTCTGCTTACCTTATGCATCGCTTAATATTACATGCTACTTTATCGTCCTGTTCACCGATTAGACTCTGAGTCAGCTCCAAACTATTGGTCAAACTTGAGTTTTTAAATGGTTGTGGGGCACATATCGGGGCCGCTATCAATAGTATATATCTACTATCTGGTTAATCTCCGGTGTCTACTATGAGTTTCATGTTGGGTGGGAAACAAACAGTAAAGATGCCATTATATGTATTTTTTAACTGAAGCCATTATCTGCCTGCTATTATTGGTTTTGGGTCTATCCACAGGTTGCTACCATCACTCTGGATTTCTGCATGCACTCCTTACATAATCTCACTATGTTTTATTCCTATGCATGACAATTATTATAAACAATGGAACTGAACATGTAGAGCAAAAGAGACGAGCCTTGCGTGGCAATAAAATTTCATGCAGACGTCGCTCCATGGTAGGCGCAAAGGCAGCCCCCCCCCTCCACGCATTTCAGATTGTAATCGAGAGG
The DNA here is from genome assembly GCA_021605205.1 of Aegilops longissima. Classification (NCBI taxonomy): domain Eukaryota; kingdom Viridiplantae; phylum Streptophyta; class Magnoliopsida; order Poales; family Poaceae; genus Aegilops; species Aegilops longissima. The sequence goes on along the minus strand of CM038681.1, from coordinate 352,207,944 downwards.
AAGATATCTGTTCTGAGGGGGATTCAGAAGGAGAAGACAACTCCTATTTACCCTCTGAGGTCTTCGCTCTAACTTGGCATGCTGACGTTGGTCATATCATGCATATGGTGTCTTGCATTGCTTACTTTATACATCAAATATGTCATCTCCTTAGTTTAGACATCCTTTGTGCGAATGCCATCTGTTTAGTTTAGTCATCGTTTATGTGAATTATGCAACGCCATCTTGTTTAGCCAGGCATCATATATGTGAATTTTGCAATGCCATCCTGCTTAGCCAGTCATCTTATATGTAAAGTATATCAGGCCATCCTTTTTTTCGTTACATATTACATTTGTCAACAATGTTAGTACATTCAACTACTCTTTGTGTGCATCAGCCATTTGACACAGTGATGGCAAATTCTGGAGTGAAAACAAGGTCTTCAGAGCAGACTATGCTATCTGACGAAGCGCATATATCGATGGTTACGGATAGCTCCTCAGAGGAGGATTCAGAGACAGATGACCAGTCCTATTCCCCCCCGAGGTGTATGCTCTAACTTGGCAGGGTTATGTTGCTCATATCGTGCGATGGTGTCTCGCATTGCTATGTCATTTGATTAGTTTAGACATGCTTTGTGTGAATGCCACCTGTTCAGTGTCTAATTACCATATATGTGAATTATGCATTGCCATCTTGTTGCAAGACATTATATATGTGAATTATACAATGCTATCTTGTTGCAAAGGCATCATATATGTGAATTATGCAATGCCATGCTGTTTAGCCAATCATCATGTATGTGAATTATATCATGCTATCATTTTTTTGCATTACGTGTTCCATTTGTCGACAACGTTTGTATATTCAACTACTCTTCCTGTGCATCAGCCATTTGAAGCGGTGATGAAAGTATCTAGAGTGAAAACAAGGTATTCAGAGCAGACAATGCTACCTGCTGAAGCAGATATCTTGCTGGTTATAGAGAGCTCCTCAGAGGAGGATTCAGAGACTCATGACCAGTCCTATTTCCCCCCTGAGGTCTATGCTAAAACTTGGCAGGCTTATATTACCCATGTCATGCATGTTGTCTTCCATTGCTTAGTTTTTACATCATATATGGACTGCCATCGGCTTACTTGCTTACTATATAAATCATATATTTGAATTATATCATGCCATCATGTTTACATAGTACATACACATCATCCATCTGAATTATGGCATGGCAACCCATTTAATAAAGACATCATATAGTTATATCATCTCATCCTGTTTAGTGTTTACAGTCATCATATTTTGAATTATGGCATTCTATCTGTGAATATATGTGAATTATGGCATGCCAACCTATTTAATAAACACATTATATAGTTATGTCATGTCATCCTGTTTACATAGTCTCATATTTTGAACTTTGTCTTTCCATATTTTTTAGTTAGCCATCATAATGTGAAATTGTGTCATGCTATCCTGTTTAGTTAGCCATCATATATGTGAAACTGTGTCATGCTATCCTGTTCGGTTAGACAACATAAATATGAATTATTTCATGCCCTCTTTTATTCCCCACTATCCATTGCACCTGTCTATCATACAATGTATATACTTTCAATTACTTTTCTTGTTTATCAGCAATTTGAATTGGAGAGCGTGAGGGCAGTATCTAAGGGAGTAACAACACGGTCTTCAGAAAAGATAGTGCTACCAGTTGATGCAGATAGAACCACGGTTGTGCTTGCCCAAGGACCAGATCCACCACACATAACCTAGACTCTCGCAGATTGTACCCCTACCCAGTTGGACAGATAACCAGCTACACCCCTTCTAACCCCAACCCCGGCAGATAGTAACCCAGTTCCAGTTAACACAACACCGTCTCCACCACAGAGCACCCAAACATGAGCAGTTAGTAAGGGAACTGCAATGCGCAAAGCACGAGGACCACCACTCCGAATCCCAACTCAACGCTTAAAGGAGAAGAAGATTTGTTCTTAGGTCAGGTTCTGTAGCTATGGTTCATACTCCTTTGCTCTGGCATTACTGTATTTACTCATACCAACTATTTTCAAATTTGATGGATGGAATTGAAACTCCAATGGCGCAACAGGTATGTTTTAAACCTGTTTCTTTAACTGGTTTGCTGTTAAACAGTTATGTTCTCATGTCATGCACATTACAAGTGTTGTTATTTCTCTATAGTTACCCACACTTATATTCTGTCTATTCTGCTTTGTCTTGAACAAATATTATTTGAACTGTGTCTCTATCTTGATTTGGCAACAAAAACTAGAATGATATAGACCATAAAGTGACCATGGTACATAGATATATGTTTGTTTCATGCCGTTATCCTGTCCACTTTACTACTGAACTCATTTACGAAAATGAGTTTCATATACAACATGGTAAACATGTGATGTGTCTGCTTGTTTCTCTTTTAGAATGCGACAAAATATTGGAGAACAGTACCGCGTTATCCAATGGTAAATGAAGTAATGCAGATAAGGTTCAAGATAGTGAGACATCCCTGTCGGTCTCCAAGAAAGCTGATAAAAACTATCTTGACGACAGTGAGGGAACCCAAAAGTCCTGTCTTGATGTAGCGTTCGAGTTACTGGCCACTAATGCTGGCACAAGCTCTTCGAACTCGTTGCCTGAATCAGTTCGTCTTCTTGAGTCTCAACTTCAAGTTGAAAGACATCGATTAGATGTGCTGCGACAGAAGTCAAGGACCGAGGAAGTCCTGCAGAATTCAGATGCATATTTTCTGTGCAACAAAGAAGTTACCGGAGGATTTAAGCACCAAACAAGAGAAAGTTAATAAGCTTGCTAAGCATCTTGCCAGCATTATGGGTACCCAGGATATTGTTTATTGAGATCTTCTGAAGTGGTTTCAGTTCTGGATTTGTTTTGCTGCGGCGTTTATTTGCGCTGGTCGCCAACTTTGAGAACCAGTGTATATGATATAATGCTTTGTTCCCTATATTTTCACTGGTGGCGAACTTTGATGCCCAGTGGATGTAATATGTGTAATAGCCATGATAGCCTATCTTTAGTTGCTTGCTTATTTATTTCCTTGTTGTCTTGTTTATTTGTTTGCTTGTAGTCATTGCAGTTCTTTTTCCGCGGTTAGCTAGTGGCTGCAATAACCTATTTTTTAAAAATAGGCCACAGTAACCATAGGCTAATATTTACTATAGTGACACTGGGCCTCGTACTGTCCGTAGAAATAGTGGGCCTTCTATGGGCCGCAGAAACAATGGGCCTTCTACGGGCCGTAGAAACAATGGGCCTTCTGCGGGCCGTATCATCAATGGGCCTTACACAGGCCGTATGATCGATTGGCCAAACATGGGCCAAACAGACCGCATTATGGCCGTAAACGGGCCGACCATAACGGTCCATCGTTAATAGGCAGTATTTGATGACGCTATGAAAACGGCCCAACGTATTAACAGACCACAAACGGGCCAACTGTAACCACGGGCTGAATTTGGCGCACAACCAGAAAATGACAATAACGGGCCGTAAGTAAACGAATGCTGGAAATGAGCCCAAGAATAAATGGGCTCTGAGAAGGCCGAAGATAACATGGGCTGGAAACGCCCAACGGAATAACGGGCCGTTAATGGGTATAAAGTGATACATTTGTTCATTACGGGCCGTTTCACCACGGGCCGTTAATGGGTGTAAAGTGATACACTTTGTTCATTACGGGCCGCCACCACGGGCCGTTAATAGGCCAAGAGTTACATAGGGCCTCATATGGGCGAAAGACATCATGGGCCATACATGCGCCGGCGTGAAAACGGGCTGAATCATATTGATGGCCCAGATGACGCCATCGGGCCTAATTCGGATAGGGCGAACGGGCCTGGGTTAGCGGGCTGTAAATGGGCTATATGCAAACAGGCCGTTAACAGGCTTTCGATGGGCCGGCCCGCCACCTTTTTACCAAGTCAAACGGGCCGGCCTTTTCATAGGAATGGGCCTCTGTTGGGTCGTGCCACGTGTCGACGTATCATAGCCGCCTTCCGTCCAATGAGTGGATGGCATCTGTCCCAATGATGAGCCGACACGTATTTCCTCCAGCCAATGATGATTTCACACGTGGAAAATCCCCATTGGTCAGGGCTGTTAACGGGTTATCGGATCCAAAACCCGACCCGATAGCTTAACGGTGTTCCGTTACGGTGGATGCCACGTGTCGGTCACCCTTGACGAAAGCACTTCTGTGACGCGCGATTTATCGTCATGGAAGTGGACACTTCCATGATGATAATTTTGGTAATGTCATGGAACACTTCTACGACAGCACAGGTATGACTATCTTGATTCTGTCATAAAATCGTCATGGATGTACATGCATGACAAAAAACGTGACCTACTGTGACAAACACGTATCATCACGGAAGTGTATTTTTTTGTAGTGAATTCGAACTAAATTTGAATTCATTTCCCTATTTGAATAAGAATCTACAATCATGATTATTGCCAACTTAAACCATCATCCGTATATTATCTTAACAACACACCACATGATTACTATAGAGATAGATATGAACTATGTGCAATATATGAACTCGAATTCAAAATTTTGAATACACTTGATGTTGATTCCAAATAATAGTACATTTCATGTACTAACTAGATCTTCACAATCTAAACCATGTTTCATATGTACACTATGTTTATCACACAAAGTATAGTGCCCCGCCCCCTACATTATGACATGTATTTAGCCCTGAGCTGCAGAAGCCACACATTATCACAAATTCAAATAAATGTTCTATATATTATATGTAGTATAACATATTCATAACCACACCGTGCGTATCACCATTATATATATTCATGCATACGTCAGTTTAAAACACTATGGTATATTCTTCAAATATCCGAATCCACTTTTATAAGGAATTATGATCTCTATTCGTCTTGTACACCCACACAATCCTCTTATGTTTGTAGCTAGCACTAACTTTCTCTTGTGCATGCACAAGCCTGCCTCCCTCTCACCCTCAGTCAGCATTCCCTAGCTCCATCGCGCACATTCGTATTTTCACTTTAGGTCGATCACCCATGGTGTGTGTAGGCCCCCAGCTCCTTACCGGCACACACTGATCGATATGCCTATCTAGCCAGGTGGCTACCACAAACACATGCTTTCCCTCTTCTCTTCTCACTGTCCATGCCTCACTCCCGCCCCTCTTTTCATCGATCTCGTACTCGCACACTCCTTCCCCCTCGATATAGTATGCCTCTCACACCACCTCCTAGCTGCACCCCTCTCTCTCTCTCTCTCTCTCTCTGTCCTTCTCTCCAGGCCTTATTTGCTTCTAACACATACATGCATGTATATAAATCGATCTCCCTACATATACCTAGGTCGACTATAACTCTTTTTCCCCATGCATCGATCAACGTACCTCACAAGTTATGTCTCTTCATTTCTCCAACAAAGTACGATTGATCTTCCTATGTAGTTACATCTGCTTACCACAGCCATATCGTCCCCCCTCATCATTTGTGCATGCCTCTTGACCCGTCTCTCACACGCATGTGCACAGACAGGTAGGCATCCCCTCTCTTATTGATATTGGAGGCGTGCCCTCCGTTTGTCTAGCAGGCCTCTACCACCATTTGTGAGAAGCAGCTCCACAATCAACCCCACCGACACTCTAGCTCTGTCTCTCTCCCAACCTTATTCCTCTCCTACACATATGCATGGATGCCGATCGATCTCCCTCAATACATAAGGTAGGTCTCTCTCCTCCTCAACACATATACCAGTCATTGTACCTCTATAGTTAGGTCTCTGCCCCCCACCCCACACACACTAATAGTCGAGCGTTGTAGGTAGGTATCCATGCCACAGAGACAAACTACACCTGTCCCCTCTCACGTTCCAGTAGGCCAGCCACCCTATATCTTTGACGTGGGCACAAACAAACTCAATGGCACTCTTTATCGATCGCGCGCACACACAGACACATCATCCCTCTCTTTGATTCTATGGATACCTCACGCTGATGATACCTCCACTCTCTTCTCGTGGATCGCCCCCTCTATATATATGATATATCCCAGCCTCTGTTTCACACACATTGGATATGTTGTAGTTTTTTATTGAAATATCATCGACACATATTCCCTGTTTATCTCTCACTCCACCCCCCAAAACACTCACGAACCCACATACTATATCTCTCTAGGTTTGTATCTCTCTCACATAAACTCGAGTAGGTGGTGTACGTACATAAAGAGAATAGGTGCACATACTCACGCTTCGTGCCCAACCACACCTGCGCGGTTATAAGGTGGAGCTCGTTTCTCTACGAAATTGCAGCCCATGTGCTAATTTGAGCGCGTGTAGCGGTTGTCTACCTACGGAGGTCGTGTACCACGCGTGCACGATACAAAGTTCGACTTGATGAGTTGGCGCGTTATTTTTAAATAAAGTTATATTGCTGAATGTCACGTACACAGAATAAAAAAATATTTTCATGGAGAAAAAGGTAGTCCACTCCACTATATACAATGGAGCCTGCCTGTCGGGGTTTGTCTCTCTTCAGAGTATCTCACACAAGGCGGCGGTGGCCTCTCTCTCTCACCATTGGTCACTGATCCGGCCGCATCCCGTCCGCTGGCGGAAAGGGAGGATGTGCGTCGTTTCTCCGTTTGACGGCGCCGAGGGAGCACGTCCCGATCTGCGGTACCTGCCGTTCCCTCTGACCAAGCTCCGGCGCGGTAGGGTCTACACCACTTGCTTGCTGCCGCAATATGGGCAGATCCAACATGCTGCCGCCCTCCTAGTAAAATCTCGACGACCAATAGGTATCCCCTCTGGCCTTGCTCCACTGCCCATCTTCCCACGTCGCTGCATGTGGAAAATCTGGCATCTGGATCTTCCCTAGTTCTTTGCCCTAAACGTAGCTGGTCCGGTGCACTTTCCATATTGCAATATCGTCCTCACACCATTTTAGATAAACACAACTGTGCTGTTATCTTTCCTTAGGACAAGGAATATGCTTATTTTTTGTCGTCGTGTGTGTCATCAATTGTTATTGCCCAATAATTGTTTCCTTTCTGCCTCTTTTTTGCAAACAGGGCTATCCATTGCACCTCGTTGGTATTGCGACCTTTTGGTGAACTACAAAAATCACACGGGCAACATCTCTACATTTCAGTGTGACTGCACAAAGGGAGATTGGCTTTGCTCTATCCTCATCATCGAACTCCGAGCCTATTCTTCTCCAACTATTTGCTTAATCTTCTCCAACTAGTTAGTCTTAAAAGATACTACAAAGGTGAACGACTTCTATTTGTGTGTTTATTGTTTCATCAACAGTCCTCTATTATTGTAATCACAACTAATAACTTTGGAACAGGGAGGCTCAACTCTATTTTAGTGGAACTTCACAAAATGATCGGAATGTTGCATGCTCCTGACAACTACTTTTTTCCCAACATGGCTTGTTGATTTAGACAGATATTTAGGAACGGAGGGAGTATAATTTGGTGCATGGACTACTCCTGATAGCTACTTTTTCCCGGTCATTGCGCCGCACTAATAGTGAGTAATGAGCATTCAAATCATAAGCCCCAACTTTCCCACTATAAGTTGCTCGGAAGAAGCAACCATCGAGACGCTCTTCTTTGAACCCGCTCATACTACTCCCTCCGTCACTGTTTATAGAGCGCACTTCAACAATCTCTAGGACCAAGGCGACTAGTGATCGGCCTAAAAAGTAGCATTGGTAGTTATAGCACGGAGTCTATTACTATAGGAAATAATGCGTACACACATCCATGTGCTACTTCCACCCCGGGTACACACATGCATGCATTTACTCCACTCTGCGTACACACCTACATCGAGAGAAAATTATGGACTTGATTGCGGTTACCACGCCCTAATCAATTGAGCATAAACCAAACGCGTCTAAAATCTCTCTGGTGGTGGAAATACATGAGAATCAAGTGCGCCCTGTAAACTATGACGGATGGAGTAGTATGAAGGTGCAAAACCAAGTGCGCATATGGCCTGTCGGTCAACACACTTCCTCTTGGCATATCACTGAGGTATGAGACCAGAGTGTGAGCAAACCGATCTCAATTGACAGGAAAATGGACAACCCGCCGTTCCTTGAAAGAGATGAGGAGCGAGAACACACAGACGGGCTCGCACAGAGGCCAAGATATATTCGAGCATGGTTGATCGATATCATCATTACATGCTCGATGTTTTTTAATAGTACAATTGGGCTGCCGTTTTCCGCACTTCTCCAAAATAAATGTGTACTTTATCAGAGATTAAAATAAAATAAGAGTAAAGACGCTCCACCAGGCGGTTCCTAGTACCTGTATACTAGTATTACTACTCGTACTACTAAATCTTGTGCTTGGCTCTTCGCCTCTTCGGGAAGTCAAGCGAGGTGTTTCATCAAGCCAGCTCTCGGTCACATTGAAACTGCAGCAAGCACGGTTTGCACAAAGATGCGCCGCAAGGTTTGCTGGCCTGTTTACATGGTAAATAACAAAAAAAGAGAAAATATTATAGAGCGCTCCTATTTCTAACAGGATAGGAGCCAGAATTAAGCGAGAATTGTGGCGAGTGTTCCATGCAATCAACTTCCATTATCACATGCGAGATCCCTCGAAGAGAACCAAATGTGTTGAAGATTGCTTTATCACAGATTAAAATAAATTAAGAGTGCATACGCTCCACCATGCGGTTCTTAGTAGTACATACCTGTATAGTACTATTACTAGTAGTACTACGTAATACTAGTACTCGAAGTAGTAAAGTTTCCGCTCGGCTGTTCGCCTCTTCGGGAAGACAAACAATAATGGTACTAGTATAGTGTATGCTTCTGCAATCCGAAAACGAATTAACTATTGCACGTCCATTGCCTGAGCGAGGAAGAGCTTGCATTAGTTAAAAGTTTCTCCTTCTTCTGCGAGCCACCGCGCGCAAGCTTCTCCCTTCTTCCAAGGTTCTCCTTGTTCAGCAAGTTAATGGGACACAACAAAGTAATGCCTGTCCATACTGCCTCCTTTCCGGTTAATATGGCTTAATTTGTAACGAGATAAATACACTGTATATCACTATATATTTGTAAAAATACAGTCATTGGACTTCATAATAAGCTCATTACGGTCAATATATACATTTTTTGGTGTTTATACGGTCACTAGGTAACCCTGGCTGAGTATCTGTGTGCATGCACGTGTAGGTTGAGCACTTGAGTGTGACCCTATGAGTTCCATCGTGTGCTCGGACATGCATGCATTAGGGTGTCGCGTGCATTTTTGCGTCCATGTGTACGTGTGACTGATGCATGCATGCACGAGGTTGTAGTCCCACACATTCACATGTTCATAAGTCCATGCTTTGTCAAAATGTTGCATGCAAGGTTTAATTATTCGTGGTTCACGCATGCATTCCCTATATTAATACGTTGGTAAAGACAATTTCTTGAGGAAAACGAGCCCATGAATTTAGTACAAAGGGGACCAATAAGTCAGGACTGAGGGAGTATAGTAGTGAACCGTAAGGAGGGAGTAGGTACTAGTAGTACGTAACAACATGCAGTAACAAAATTCCTCTATGCGCATCCTATGTATGTGTCATGCAAGAAAATAGAGATAAGTACAAGTGAGACTCAGGAACGGTGATACACATAGGGGGAGTACGTGTAGGGGCCACTCAGGAGCAGTCAAATCACACAGTAAGTTAGTCGGATGAAGCAACCATCATTTCACTCTTCAATGACATGTACACAATATAAAATGGTTGATATGGAGAGAAAAAGAAACCACTCCACTATATATACACTAGCAGGAGCCTAAGCTACAAGCCTGCTAGATTGGGTTGCTCTCTTCACAAGCATAGAACGACGATGTCCACACTGCTGGTCACAGATCTGGCCTAATCCCGCCCTGGGGCAAGGGGACGATGTTCTGTGTAGACGCGGTCGATAGCGAAGAGGGAGAAAACACACTGTCGGTGCATCCTGATTGGGGGTCCCCGCAGTATGGGCTGATGTCGCCTCCCAACTGCCCTTCTAGCTACACCTCGACGTCCTAGGTACAACTTACTTTGGAGCCGGCTTGCTCCACTGTCACAGCTCCCCACGTAGCTCCATCTCCATGTGGATCTTTCTCTACTTCTACCGACTTCTATTTGTGATGAGTTTATGTCTAATGAACTAGTTTCAGTACTATTATTCTAATCACACTTCTTTAGTATCTTTGCTAACAGGGATGCTCAGCTCGATTTTAGTGGAACTACACAAAAGCATCGTATGATCCGAGGGTGCCAGGCGCCTTTCCTTCGACATGTTCTACCTAGCCAGGAAATTAAATCCTATTTATGGTTTAGGTTTTACGTCATAGTGAACCCATCAGTAGTTTTTTTGTACACACTCTCACAACTTTTGTCTTTAGTTGTGAAGTAAATATTGGCTATGATCTACGAATCATTGAGATGCATCAGCATGCGTATTTGTTTTCCTTTGTATTTGATGGAATGTTGTAACAAGGCACCCATCAACTATCAAGCTTCAGCACGCAACCATGTTGTATTCTTGCCTAAAGTAGACATGTCGCATGAAGCCATTTATCCCGTGCCTGCCAAGGAGCCCATACATGAAGACAATGCCGCATTCCAAAGCTTCACACAGCAAATTGAATGACTTCATGTGCCTAATCCTCCTACTCATGTTGGTCCTCTTGCTGGTAAACTACATTTACCGCATTGTGCAAGCACTAATGCAACAGCCAGCATTGTAGCTCAAAGGCCTCAGAAGCATGCTCGTATCCTAAATGACATAGAGCTTCTTGTCTCACTTCACTAGAAGCAGGATAGGCATCATGATTGGCTGAAGTAACAGATGCAGAGTTTTCTTATTGATGTCAATCGCATTCGCAATCTGGCTACCTAGAATTCCTTTGTTGCACACGAAGCCTATCGGTGGATTTGGAAGAGCCTCACAATGCTCTATTCTGAAGACGATCTTCACGAAGATGGCTTCATAGAACGATTCAAGTTTGACTCCAGGCCTCCATAATCTGCAAGTTGGCATCCAACTCCCTCAATTGAAGATTAAGAATATTCACCTTTGGCTTCCACTGTGGTTGCTCGAGTTATAGATGAAGAGGATGACGCCACTTCACCAGCAATGGCTTCACTACATCACGATTCTGCACCGCCCAACACCAACGTCGACCCCGCTGCCCCAACATCTTCACTGCCTAGTAACAAGTAGACACTCTATGTCTTCAAACCTTTTTGGTCCTTACTAACAAAAGGGGGAGAAGCATATGAGTTGATAGTCTTCAAGCGGGTCCTTATGGGTCAGTTGCTTGTTTTTTTCTAAGTTCTTACAACTCTCATTGTTGAAACTATTTGGTTTTTAATTTGTAACACTTAAACTTGATGGTCGTCTGCCACTTTTGCTGCTACCTTGTGATGCGATGATACATTCCTCATGAAGTCATTCTGCAGACGCCCATTTCTCATTGTGCATGTCATTATCTTCATTATTCTTATGTATGCATGGTGAATTTTCTTCAGTTGTTGAAGAGGATCTCCATAAAGCAAAACCTGCCATGTGCATTTGCATTCAAAAGCAAATCATTTATATGCACATCTTCGGGGGGGGGGGGGGGGTGCTTTTCAACCTATGAAGACAATGCCCATGTACTTTAAATTTCACATCTTTTATCCCCGTTGAAAACTTCAACCAGTTTGTCATCAATCACCAAAAAGGGGGATATTGTAAGTGCATCTAGTGCCACCCCTAGTTGGTTCTGGAGTATTGACGACAGACGTGGTTGAGGGACTAGTGTTTGTGAGAATTGCAGGATAACATAGGTAGTAGTCCCTTATTGATTCAGTTTACCCACCAGATCTGACCCCTAAAAATGTATGAAGACATTGAAGACAATGGTGGTTCGTGGAGACATTCATGTTGAAGATAATGACTTGTGAAGACATTCACTTGAAGACTATGGAGTGTGAAGACGTAGTTTCTTTTGTAGTTTCCTTTTCTTCTTTATTGAGCCATAGGAACCACCATACAGTTAAGTGGGGTCCAAGTGAACAAAGTCAGATGACTGAAGTGATGCTCAACCAAAATACTATGTCTTCAAGTGAAGACAATGAGAGCAAATCTTATCCAGAGTGGGATGAGTCACCGTTGCTTGTAGCCCAAGCCAAGCTATCGCGTGTGTTTGAAATCCGATCGTTGGACACGTGCCGGTTGCTTAGTGACCCAGGGTCCTTTCGGACATATCATGTCGGGTTGCCTCCTAGATATAAATAGCCCACCCCCTACACCATAAATTGGTGGCTGCTGAGAGTTAGTGAACGGCTTTTGTCCTTTGAGAGCAACCCACCTCCAAAGCCTTTGAGAGAGAGAGAGAGAGAGAGAGAGAGAGAGAGAGATCCTTGTGAGGACAAAGCCCAAAACATCCAGAGCCAAAGAGTGTTAGGCATCACTGAAGTCTTTCTGTCCGCGTGACCTGAAGTCTTATTACACTTGAGGACTATGCATTCTCCAGCCGGTTAGGCGTCGCATTCTGAGGATCCAAGATATTATGGATCGCCAGTGAATGGAGTCTATGAAAGTTTGGAAGTCTACCTTGAAGACTTACCAGAGTGATTGGGCTAGGATTGGGTGTCATTAGCTCAAGGGGAATAAGGTGAAGACACAATCTTCTGAGTTCAATCTCAGCCTCCCTAACCAGACGTATAGTTGTCACAGCAACTGGAACTGGTCTACGAAATCCTTGTCTTCACCAAGCTACTGGTTCATTCCTCTACTTCCTTTACATTTCAGTTTGTCTTCGTGAAGTCATTGCCTATCTATCTGATCTGTTTGACTTCACTGTGTGAAGACTATTACCTGTTTGGCTTCATACTGTCTTACATTCTGATCCAGACTATCTAGCTGTTGTTAGTCTTCGTGCTTTCACTATATTGCTTACTTGACTATGGCTTGTCTAGTGTAGTGATGAGGACATGACTACCTTGGTTATGACTAAGAATATTGCATACATGCATATTTGTCAGGTGATTTCTAGTGCAAACTATTCAATAATTTATTTATGTTATCCAGAACAAAAATACTCCACACACTTTTGTGTTTTGTCTAATTGCAGGTGTATGGCACATTTGTACAATCAACATATGAAGATAAGGGAAAAGGAGAAGTTTAGGTTCTGTTCAAAAAGTCCTCTCACGTCACTTTTGGGCCAAGAGAAGATAGAATCCAAGTATCTCACGTTCTAGATTCAGATTCAGACTACACAAACATACCTGACTCAAAACGCCAACAAATTTTTCATACGGACTCCGAATTGGGTGGTTCTTTTCTTTTTTGGAAAGTAGATTTTGTGATCTTTCCAACCCAATTGGATTTACCTTAAAATTCATCCGGAGCGTTGAGATATCGATGAAACAACCTGATGTTGTCGGCATCCTGGGAACGGGGGTCCCCAGACTTGCTGCCTGCGGCCCGCGACGTGGCTCCACCAGCGGCCCTGTACGGCCCATATTCACCAGAGAACACTCAAGACCCTCGCGAGGGGCCAAGCCTCGCGAGGTGGACGACGCAAGACCTCCTCGGGGGCGGCCTCACCAGGTTGGCTCGTGTGGGGCGGAGGGATCAAGGCAAGGGGCACCTCACGAGGTTCCTGTGACGTAAGCCATGACAACTGGGGCCAGGCGGGCGTCTGGCGGGCGCCAGCGGGCGCAGTGTCCTCGTTTCCCCTTTGGTGCTAAAGAGGCAAGCGCAGGCGAGGAGTCCCGAGGCATGAGGCAAAGGTTTCCATAGCAGTGCAACGAGACCAAGACCAGTAAGACGGTAGGACGGAGGTCACCGTGGAGCCCAAGACGGTTTCACCACCAGAGCCTTTGGCAGGCGAAAACAACCTTTAGTCAGGATAACTTGTACTAGTTGTCTTCCTTCAAATTTGGCCGTTGTGGCATCCCTTCCCACCTGATATTTGGGAAGAGGACCAGGGCCTCTATAAATAGGGCTAGCCACCACAGTAGAGGGGGACAGATCCTTAGCCATTCAGGTCATCCTCATCCACACAAGCTCATCGAGCACAAGAACACCTCTCCTCAGGAGGCTGTTCTTCCCTTGTAACTATTCATCCTCAACCCAAGAGGCAATCCACGACACCCCGCTGGAGTAGGGTATTACACCACGTCGGTGGCCCGAACCAGTGTAAACTCCCGTGTCTATTGTTCTTTCGGTTCGTCGAGCTAGGTCTTGAGATCATTGCGAGAGCGAGCTAGGGAGGGAGAGATCTTAGTGCGCACCCCAGTGTTCGAACCTCAAGGGTTTGCCAGAACCCGTAATCTGACATTTCGCGTGCCAGGTAGGGGTGCGCTGAAGCTTTCCTTCCGTCGATCCGTGTCTTATCGCTCCATCATATCCATGGCTGACGCTCGCCGAGCCCGTGCTGAGCGCCGGGCCGCCCTTGCTGCCCGCGTCGCTCAGACGGCGCCTGTTGGCAGACCTCCCCGCCGTTCTCCATCGCCTGCTGCTAAGGATGGCAGTGGGTAGGGTATGGGGCGGGTAGAGCAATACCATACCCATACCCGTGTAGTCAATGGGTACAAAAAAATTCTACCCATACCCATACCCATAGGTATGAAACTTTACCCGTACCCATACCCGAACGGTACTCATACCCATTGGGTACCCAACGGGTAGATCAAACAATACACAAGTTATTTACAATTTTATATTCATCTATAGCATATCTACCAAAAGAACATTGATCTCAACTCCATAACAAAAAGATGAGTACATGTCAATAATCTCAATTAAAATTGACAATTGGTGACAATTATAACATAGGTTCACAAGCTCACAACACAACTTTAACATAGGTACACTTGTGAATCACGGGTAAGCTTCACATGTCAATATAAACGGGTAGGGTATGGGTATACGCATGGGTAAAAGACTGTACCCGTGCCCTGCCCATGACTTAATGGGTAGGGTATGGGTACTACCCGCGGGTATAAAATTATGCCCATACCCTGCCCATGCAGGTACGGTACCCATGGGTAAAATTGCCATCCTTACCTGCTGCCAATGCTGCCACCGGCCTAGCCGGGAACAAGCATCAAGCTTCATCGCTGCACCCCTTTGTGCGGCGGGACGGTCTCATGGCCACACCAACAACTGTCAAGAGCTCAGGGCCATCCGAGATGGACGCTTTGCTCGACGCCCCGAGTGCAACGACTGGGTCTACGGCCGAGGAGGAGGACGAGGCGGAGGATGCTGGGACGATCGCGGCCCCCGCTAGTAGTGGCGCGACCGGCCTTGCGAGGACCGCTGGCAGGACCAGCCTCGTGAGGGCACCTGGAATCAGCCTCGCGAGCACTGCCCTCAGGGCAACGCTGGTCTTCCTCCACTGCCGCCACCAAGAAGGAACGACGACCACCATTAGGTCGAGGGGGCTGGGGGCTTCCAGGAACCGCGTGTTATCGCCTGGATCTTGGGCGGAGCTCAGGCCCCAGCATCTCACTGTATCTTCAAGCAGTTTGCTCGCAAGATGAATGCAGCCCTTCCCTGGCTTGAGGCCACACGCCCACTCAAGTGGTCCAAGTGTGCTATCACTTTCAGCTCGGCCGACCAGGTCAAGTGCGCGGCCACTGCTAGCACCATCCCGATGCTCTGCTCACCCGTAATCAGCAGCGTACAAGTCACCAAGACCCACATCAACGGCGGCGTAGGGCTTTATGTCCTGTCCGTCGAGACATTCGACAGCCTCCTAGTGCCATACGACCAGCTTCAACCCACCAAGCCCTTCTCAGGAGTAACTGACGGCTCCACCACCCCGATAGGGCAGGTCCGCCTCCCTGTCACCTTCGGACAGCGCGGCAACTACCACACCGAGCTCATCGACTTTGACATTGCTCACATCCGTCTGCCGTACAATGCCATCCTCGGGTCCGGCCCTGACCAATTTCATGGCAGTGACCCACCATGGCTACAACGTCCTCAAGATGCCACAAAGCAGTGGGATCATCACAGTCCCCTGTGAAGAAAGAGATGCGGTGTGCTCCCTCGAGTGCGCCTTCCAAGCCGCAGCAATCAAAGACCCTGACAGCGAGGGCGAGTACCCTCCTGAGGGCACTCCCAAGAAGAAGAAGAAGCTACTCCGTACAGGGCCTCAGGGGAGCGGCACCTCTAGCGGTGCCACATCAGGATCGGCGCCCGACGCCCTCTCAGGCAGGGCTCGGGGGCTCTCTTCTGGAGGGCCTCAGACCTAGCCAACTTCACGAGGGAGGCGCTCGGGCACCACGTGGAGGCATGCTTTGCGGCATGCTTCCCTCAGGAGTTCATCGCAAAGACCACTCAGGAGTTGCAGGATGCAAGAGCCATGCGCAGCGACCGCCGCCCGCCTGGCGCAGCTCCCCATCCAGGCGAGGATGGCGGGTTGCGCATCTGTTGGGCTCAACAGGGCCGCCTCTCAGGAGCGCTTCTGGCCTTCGCGCGTGGGACATTGCGAGGGCCCCCTCACAGCTATGTTTGTATGCCATTCGGCCTACCGAGCATGGCGTCCGCCTTCCAGTGCAACCTGTGGAGCGTCCTGGCGACCCAGGAGGCCAGGCATCACGCGGTCCTGGCCGAGATGGAGACGGTCATCAAGGAACCGCATGGGCCCCTAGAGCCTCTCGAGGCTTATGTCCCTGGTGGCTCATGAGGTGGAATCCCTTTGCCACGAATCTTCAGCTACCCAACACCCCTTCAACAACGGAACCAAGTGACATTTTCCAAGTTTATTTAGCTGGGAGTGCCCCTCGGGCTGCATCATTCCCAGGCCGTGTGGGCCTGTCCCTACGGAATGTATCCTTTTACGTCTTTAGCTTACTCTGTTGGGGGCGCCCCTCGGGCTGCATCATCCCCAGGCCGCTCGGGTCCGACCCAGTGGCATGTATCGTTCTTGCATTTACCTAAGCTGGTTCGCTCTCCATGGTTATTACTTGCTTGATTATCGCCCACCACGGGAGCCGCGCGCTGACCGTCTCTCTTTAGGATCCCTCAAATAAGGAGGCCAGGCACTACGCTTGTGCTCGGGTCCGTCCCTGCAACGCTGACAAATCTGAGCAGTCGAGCTCTGACTCGCGGCACACCCCGCGCACGTCACCTCACCGGGCCCTCAGTGCCTTCATCTTCTTGCGGAGCGACCAGTGGGAGACCGGCAATCGTAGTGGTAATTTGTATCCCTCCTCGCGCTAACCTGTAGGAACCTCCTGAGGACAACAGCAGGCGATACCACGGGCTCCCTCTTCTCCCATGCAATTTGCTTCCGCGTTGAAAGGGGGGCTCCTGAGCATCGCGAGTCAGGAGCTCTTACTAGCTCTCCAGCCCTCACCCCTTTGCCTTGACCACAGCACCGCGACCTGGCATACCAACGGCGGCTAAGCTCGCTCGACGGCCGGGACCTGAGGATGTAGAGCACATAGAAGAGCGGGGAGAAGAGGGGCAGGCTCGCACGGGCCCAACCTAGCTACACTACAGCCATCGACGCACGAGGCTGGTGCAGCACAAGGAACCAACTCTGGACTGCCAAGATAAGTTTCACGCCCGAATCGACCAAGCGCTACGGCATAGGATTCTCACTTGCCGCAGCCTTGTTACGACAACGTCGCCTCCCTTTCCTACCTCTTGGTGGTTGCTAGCACGCTAAAGGGGACCCCTTGAGCATCGTGCCTCAGGAGCTCTTACTGGACCTCGGGCCGCTCACCTCCTGGCCTTGACCACGGCATCGCGACCTGGCATACCAGCGATGGCTGCAGCCTGCCTGGGGACCGGGACCTGTCGGCCTAGAGCACCAAGCTGCCATGGGGCTGGAAAGGGGAGACAGAACCGAAGTAGGACATGCATTTGCAAATTTTCATGATAAGGATAATATCAAAAAAAGACGTTACACACCCTTTACACGCCCCCGCGGGGTCCATCTCGATTCCTCGCAGGGAACAAAAAGAAGAGAGTTTCTAGGAGCACTATCTACACGCGCTGGCGCAGCCGACGCCATCATCAACAGTGGGCCATGGGGGCCGGCGTCAACCCCATACAAATTAGCAACGGTGGTGGCCGAACGCTGCGGCCTTGCTCCGGGTGCGGCAAGAGCTCGGGGGCACGTAGCTGTGGTCGCTCGTCTGCGGGTCTCGTAGGGCTTAGGAGAGTCGCTGGACTCCCAAGCGTGCCACTACTGCTGGAGGAGCTGCTGGCGAAGCCAGTGGTAGGCTTGGCGTGGGCCGCCGCGCCATCACGACGACCCCCTCCTGCACAACACTCCGGGCGGTGGCCTTCCTCGTCGAAGACCTTGAAGAAACATGGTGGAGGCACCATCGTACTCAAAGTGGATGGCGAGGGCGCCTTCCACGTGGCAGACTCGAGCAACCTCGCCCCAGCCTCGGGTCATGAAGATCTTGCCTGGGGAGATGGCTTCGACCTCCACGCCAGTCGCCGGGGCGTCGCAGTCGGTGTGCTACAGCCAAAGCTCGAGGGGGCCCCTCGGCGGCATCTCGGCGGAGAAGAACTGCGGAAAGCGAATCCAAGTGCGCGGAGGCATCGCCGCACACATCACGAGTTCATGCACGGAGTCCGCGTCGTGGGCTCCTGGAGCGACGGTGTGCGTCACCACGGCGCGGTGACTATGGCCACGGCGTGGGCGGCGCTGCTCGCCGCTTCTCCCTCCGGAGCCCTCGGCTTGGGCGTACAAAGGCAGCGGATACCCGGGAGGTGGCTGCTCGCACCAAGGCCTCGACACCTATGGTCTCACGACTACGTTGCGGCGGTGGGCCAGCCTCTTCTTCAGCGGAACTGGCCCGGGCTCGTGGCGGGGTTTTTTTCCCTACTCTGTGGTCGGGAACCTCCGTATTGGCGCCATGGGTGTCACTACTAACAATGAAGCAAGGGAGAAGAAGCGAGCGGAGCAGGAAGAGATGAGCGACGGGGGCTCTGCTCCCCTCCTCATTTATAGCGGGAGAAGGCCAACATGCGATCCGCGTGATCACAGGTAATGATGATTTTTCTCTGCATGCAGCAGGGACACGTCAAGTCGGGCAGTTACCGAGGCAGCATGGGGAAGCGGAGACACCTACGTCCAATCAATCGCCACGCGTCAGACGGCCCCGTGGTGCTCTGCACTTATCCTTTGGCTTCACCCCGAAGCCAAGTCGGAGCGTGCCTTGGGCCCGGGGGCTACTGTCGGCGTCCTGGGAATGGGGGTCTCCAGACTTGCTTGCCTGCGGCCCGCGGCGTGGCTCCTCCAGCAGCCCTGTACGGCCCATCTTCACCAGTGAACACTCAAGACCCTCGCGAGGGGCCAAGCCTCGCGAGGTGGACAACGCAAGATCTCCTCGGGGGCGGCCTCACCAGGCTGGCTCATGAGGGGTGGAGAGATCAAGGCAAGGGGCACCTCGCGAGGTTCCTATGACGCAAGCCATGACGACCTGGGCCAGGCAGGAGCCAGGCGGGCGCCAGCGCGCGCAATGTCCTCGTTTCCCCTTTGGTGCTAAAGAGGCAAGCGCAGGCAAGGAGTCCCGAGGCATCAGGCAAAGGTTTCCATATCAGTGCAACGAGACCAAGACCAGCAGGACGGCAGGACGAAGGTCACATAATTTGCAGCCCATTTGCTAATTCTTAAGGAATTTATTACAACCCATTTTCTGCCCAAGACCACGGTAAAAAAGTTGAACCTTATTTTTCATATTTCGGTGGAGTCCGAACTGGTTTAATCCAGAAATGATAAACTTATTTTTTAAGAACTTATTGATTTGCCAAATAAAATATCATTTTGTTTTTGTAAGATAATAAGACGTGGGACAATTGAGTTGGTTTTAGGGAAAACAAGTGGTAAGAAAATCAGCGCTAGGAGGGAAAACAACAATAACAAAATAAGGATGTAGAGAAGAAAAGGGAACTCTATGTATTTTCAATATATTAATACGTGTATATGAACTAGTAAAACTATAGGTAGAGATTAGAAAATGGAAGTAGGACATGGCGTTTCAAGAGGAAAATAGAACTGGGCTTTGTGTTTGATTCAGTAAAAAAACTGACTGCGGATGTTATAAGACAAAATATAACTAATTGAGGAGGACATCAATACCATTGTTACACCCACAGCCCCTACTGCTACATATACTGGACCAATTACTAGAGCTCGCGCACACCAACAAAAGGGATGAACACTGTTGCGAAACCAAGCATGGAGATGATGGCATGCGCAAGGGGAACCAGAACGGAGTTACAAGTGATGATTTCAGGATTTTGAAGCCACCATAATGAGTGCATGAAGCCTTGGACGAAATATACAAGATGCCACTTCATAAAGTTCGTCCAAAGGCTATTCTAGGTGTTGCGTCACCTTATTATTGGGCCAGGCCCATGTAATTTCAAAATACTTAAGTATAGTCTGTTTTTACAGTACTTATGTGTGGGGAAACAAGAGTTAGGATTGGTTTCGGACCCCTCCTCCAAGGGCCACGAATTCCCCCCTCTTCCACCATATATACAACCCTTAGGGCGTCGTTTAGACTTTGGGTTTTTGTATAGATTAAAAGTTCACCATAGCTGCAACTTCGCATACTTTGTTTGTGTTCAATGACCAGACCAAGACGTCGCATAACCCCACTTGATCAATAAAGCTTTTCTCTTATATTCATAATATCCAGATTGCAATCTTAGTTTCTTGCTTGATCTTCGTTTCCTTGCGGGAAATAGACCCTCGTGATCAGGCTGATCGTGCCCCGGCGTGGTCAATAACCTCTCGGAGTTGGTTTAGCGATTGCTAAGGCGCGACGTCCTGGCACGTTCGTAGTCGGATCCTCAAAGTCTACTCCATCAAAAACGATAGCCACCATCTCATCGAAAGACGGGACACCTTTGCCTCTATCACTAAGGCTGGCGGGTCAGAGGCCAGTTGATACCCGCTAGATCTTTGTGCCCCGTTGTCATCATGGGCTGGGCCTGTTAAAAACAAAACCAAGCCGGGGCAGTCTACAACCCGGTTGAAACTTGCTCAGCCTACAAAAGCAGTATACTTGTTGGATCCCAGTTATTAGTCTGTACTTGCAGAATTCTCTCGTTTATTTACTACGTTGAAAACTTCATAGGTTTCACCGTCTCAGACGTCAACATTATTGTTCCATCGTGATAATAAGTGCATGCACTTGCTTGCGTACGGCCATGGACCTGCAGGTTTTGTACGGTTAGGCTTTGTATGCAGCCGTCTTGTGGTTCCACTGACGATCTTCATGCAAATCGGATGGTATTCAGTGAAAGCGGACTAAATTCATTGCATTTTACATATTTATTTTCATTATGGAATATTTTTACATATTTCAACTAATAATATCAAACTAGGCATTTTTTAGTCCATGGGAGGCGCTTCACGACAAAGGTCGCGACACTTAACTATTCTGGAAGGCCGAAATTCATCGCTCCTCTCTTTTAACAATTGCAATTGGGCTTGGCATGCCACTGCCCAGTTCTGACGTGTTGCGTCCAAGTATCATCCTGTGAAACCGGATGGATCCCCTGCGTACTTCGAATATGTAAATTTTTTGGAGAACTGGGAATTCGAACTACATGTGCTTATGCTACCCATCAAATAAAAGTCAGGTGCCTGAAAATTCGTTTCAAAACAAATGATTCAGATTTATATCCACGTCGACCCTCGACATGATGGTTGGAAGCAAATGCTATGTTCATACCGAAAGATCCTTAACAACAATACCAACTTGTAGACGACCATGTAGTACAAGTACCAATACCAAACTAACTTATAATCTTTTTAGTCCTGGCCCTAGTGTTCATCTGGTAGAAAATCTTGCAAGGGACCAGCTCCTACTCCTTCTCTTGGTCCAGGTCCCCGAGGTGGCAGTGGTGTATCACCCAGTTGATCCTCTCCTGGTCGAAGTTCTTGTTGTTGTGCAGCACCATAACCTTTTTGCTGCCCGTCTGCGGGCCGTTGAACATCACCGACAAGGTATTACCGGTCTTGTGCCACATAGCGTGCATGCGAGACTCCGACTGTATCTTGCAACGAGTCCGCGTGCCCCTTTTGAATGCCCAGAGTTGCATTGGAAGAAATGCTTGCTTAGGCCACTCACTGTGATACCTGTAGTATTGTCGAATACAGGTTTTAGTGTACGTAGTTGGCATTTTTTCATAACATCTTTGCCGTGTTGCAGTCACTTGTTTCACTTTTCATTAACTGTCAAATTGTTATTGCTTCACTAGTTCCGCGTCTAAAAAGAAAAAATAGAACTATAAACAAAGGAATATGTTTGTGCAAGTAGACGGCCGATCGGTGTCTCACCTCGAAGTTTCTCAGGATGGGTGTAGGATAGGTCGTGCTTGCTGTTGAGGGTGAGATCTCGCGCTGTCAGCACTCACTTTGGCCTCAAGGTGCTCGATCATCTCCTTATCTGTGGGATCGAACTTAGGTGAGTTAGGATGCACTTGATCCTAGAAAGGTATCTATCCTTCAAACTAACTACAATACATAATATCCAACAAAAGAGGGTCATGCTACAGCAGCAGGATACATGGCTTAGTATAGATATCACTACGAATCAAGTTGTATATATTTGCTATTGGCATGAACCACATTGCCGCATGTCGGGTTTGCAAAAGCTATTCATCGCATGGAAGCTTGATGCCTTTCACACACTGAAGATTATCTGGCAACAAGTTTTGTCGACGAATCTCTGGATATGGTGATTCATGAAACCCGTTGTACGATATGTAAACACAGTTCCCCCTGGCGAATGGAAGTTGCATAGCACGGTAATCATCACCGGTGATATGATCGATGATTTGTTGGATGATCGGATAATTGAGCCCGAGGAACATGCAGTGGTTGCCGAGGCTGTAAACCCGCCTCTAGTTGAATACGCCTGGGCCAACAAAGCTGGGATCTTTCTTGAACACGAAGCAGCATAGCCATCACAGTCACGAACGCCCCAGGCATTGTACTACATGTGGTTTGATGAAATGGTTTGGTCAATTTGGTACGTGCGAATGAGCATCAAATGACCGCCATCAGTTGAACTAGCGATAAACCACTACCCATTGACTCTTGTATTTCCAGGTCCTGGAATAATGAAGGCCAGCGCATTTGCGTCGACTGAAACAAATCAAATTGGAGACCAAAAGGACAAAAATATACAATCATGTTTAGAGTATGTGTGGAATTAAGATTATTATAACAGTGACACATAACATAGACATAGAATTGCAATGTCGTGGTCATAATCATACCCCAAGTTAAAAAAATTAAGCCAATGGCTTTCATATTCTAGCAATATGTCATGGTTCAAACATCATGTAACAATGAGAGGAAAACAGCTATGACAGGGCCTACAAATATTCTACCATAGCAGTTACTACTGTTCTCATATCAAATCTAAACAATAACATGTGTGGTTATAAAAATCTTGGAAATGAGAGTAACACATAGCAATCTTGAGGTTATACTCATAATATCTGTTCTAACAATCATTAGATGCCAATTGTTCTCATATCAACTCTAACAATAACATTTGTGGTCATAAAAATATAGGAAATGAGAGGAACATATAGCAATGATGTGGTTATAGACATAATATCTATTCTAAATGTCTAACAATCAACAGGTAGTCGTATTCATAAGGTAAAGATGAGATGAGATAGAACAATTACACGATGATAGATTCCACCAGTATAGGCAGCCAATCTGTGCATCGACCGCGTAAACAATGCCATCGTGCACTATAGAATCAGACAAAAATGGAGGCTCAACAGGATTGAGATGAGCCATAACCATGTATGGCAACCGGTTTCCAGATAGTCTAATCCCAAGTTGAACAAGGCAATGAACTTTTAATCCATGTAGTCTTCTGATGGTGTGGGCACTTCGCAGATTACAACCTTCAGCAAACGGAGGTCGCACCAAAAGCTCGACGCGTCTCCTGCGTAGTAGGAAGGAGTGTCCTGCGGGTCGGCGGTATCCAACGATGGAAGGGTGATCTCTCGCTAGGTGTAGATATCCACGAGATGCCACAGACTACCAGATTGGTGGATGAGGACGATCCAATTGGCCTTCATGCCCTCCCAGTAGTGCTCGCGCATGAAGGACATGTGTACGGGTAGTGATAGCATGTCGAGGGCACCACGACAACCTCAGTAGGATCGTCAATGTAACATCCCAAAATTCTAAATTTTGGAATGTTATAATAAATAGATAGTAATGATTGATAGATTGATTGATTGTGTGAAGTTGAGTGAAACTTGAAACTTTTGAAAGTTAAATGAGAGGGAATAAAAGGAATTTCCCAAACTTTCATTTTTGCATTTATGATCTCGGTGAATTCAAATTCTTTTCAAATACAAAACACTAGAGAGAAGATGACATGAATTCTTCCATTTAAATAAATGAAAAGGGTTTTGAAAATATTTGAATTTTATTTGCAAATATTTTCCATTTCAGAAACTTTAAGCAACTCAATGATTTTCATGAGAGAAAGATAAAATGACTTCTTCAAACATATGAAATATGAGTTGGAGGTTTAAAAGGATCAAATTTAAAGTCCTTTTGAAATTATTATTAATTTGGCGTAATTTTGATTTTATTCAAATTATTTTTATCCAAAAAATATATGGAAATTAGGGTAAAATGATTCACTACATTAGAAAATGGGAGAAAATGGGTTTGAAATTATTTTGGTATTTTAAAGTGATTTTATTGTATTTTATTAGAGAAGAAGCACTATTTGCTTTATTTTAATTTTTGTGGATTTTATTTGATGCTAGAAAAATGTTCACATTGTAGAAAATATTTTTCTGAATATTTTGATATATTATATGCCTATATAATATTTTTATTTATTTTTCTTTTATTATTTTTCATTTGCATGTGTTAAAAAAAACTTTTCCACCGACTGGGCCGACCCAGCTCCCAGGCCAGGCTACGGCCCAGCCCACGTCGCCTGTCGCCACCGTCCCCGAGCGGGACTCTGCTCAGGAGTCCGCCGCCGCCATGGACGCCGTCCTCGGCGCGGACTCCTCGCGCCGCCTCTCCCTTGCCCCTCTCCCACGCCTCCGTGGCCACCCCCTCCATAAATAGCCCGCCCCGGCCCCGCCTTCTCTCTCCTCGCAGGAGCCGCCGCCTGCCCCGCATCTCGCACCGGCACCACACAATCGCTGCCGCCGCAGCTGCCTCTCCTCCGCCACCAGGTTGCCAAGCCGCCGCCGCCGCCGTTGCCTTGCCAGCGCCACGACCACCGTGCCGCCTCTCCACCGCCGGTTGCGCGCCTAGCAGCCGCGCCGGAGCCGCCGTCTCGCCGCGCCGCCCTCGTTGGAGTTAACTTCCGTCGCCACCGGTTTATTCGCCCGAGCCGGTATAAACCGTCGAAAACCGCCACGGTTCTTTTCTAGTTCGGTTTTTCGTTTTAGATCGGTTTAATTTTATTAGGTCAGTTTAATTAGCGATCAGTTGTTCGTTTAGATCTGTTAGTGAACGTTTTCGTTCGTTAGGTTCTGTTAGCGAGCGTTCGCTCGATAGAATTTTCCTTTTCTTTTTATCTTCTGTCAGGGACCTAGTTGTAGTTGTTTTGTTTACAGATTGACCCCTGTTTTTCAAACTAGCACAACTTTTTATTCGTTTGTCCAAATTCAACAAAACCAACACCCGCTTCTTCGCTATGATCCCCTCTATCCAGTTAATCAACTTGAACATGTTTTTGAAAGTTTAAAATTTCAATTCAAACAGATTTGTATTTGAACTTCGTTTGATCGTAATTTGAGTTTTATAACTCCGATTCAGTTGATTCAGTATGTAGCATGACCTCTTTCAGTGGTGGGCTAGTAGATGTAGGGGAAAGTAGGTATAACTGTCCACCCAGAGTAAAGAGTTAATGTTTCTGAAAGACTGTGTCTCGGTCATCCGTTTCTCAAACACCATGTAGTGTGAGAAATCCAACGGAGGAGATCGGGTCTTGTGGGGAAAAGTGCGCAAACCTCTGCAGAGTGTACAAACTAATCGTGATTAGACGTGTCCCCGGTTATGGACATCTTGAGTATGTGGTTCTTGAATTATCAAGTTGATCTCCTCACTCTAATTAATTAATTTGTTGGGTTCATGATTATTAATTTGGGATTGAGTTCGAGGAACCTTCTCATGTTTTTCAACCAACTTTGTAGTTAAATAAAATATATTCCTTTGCAGTAGGGAAAAATTGGCTTTGCGCAAAAAACATTATTACCATAGAGCTTTTCCACCAGCCAAATATGCATGTAGTGATAGTTATTATTCATCATTATCATATGGTGTGAATTTGCCAGTACATTCAATGTACTGACCTACATGGCTGCAATGTTTCATGTTGCAGGATTCTTACGACGAGTAAGTGATACGTTAGGGTTACGATTTGTGCACTCAACTTTGCCGTTGGTGTTGATGGGAATCCACAACCTTGTTCTTCCTTCCGCTATTTGGATTGAGGTAATTTACGTTACTTTATACATGTGATTTACCTCTGTTATAAATCCTCGAGTACTGTGTGTGTCAGCATACCAATCCAGGGATGACACTTAAGCATAGAGACTTGACCGTCTGAGGTCGGGTCGCTACAAGATGGTATCAGAGCACATGTTGACTGTAGGACGTGACCCCTAGAAACTGTCAAGCCCATAGGAAAGAATTTTCTCTAAAAATTTATTTTCAAGAAGATCTCTTACCTCTCTTCTTTTTTGAGCTTTATCAAAATTTCCCTTTTAGTTAGACTATACCCTTTCCCCTTTTGACCACACGAAGATGCAACTCATGAGACTATTCTAAGAAGTACAAGATATCGGATCACTAAGACCACTTCGGAATGAAGAGGATTTTACCGTGCATTGTAATAATGGAAACTACAACTGTTGAAGACTCCGAAGACTAGGAAAATTTGAAGGCTCCGAGGAATTCCCAGATTGGTATGACCTAGGAAAGCTACCCATATGGAACTTGTCAGGCTATGGAAGCTATCAATACCTGAGATCAAGGTGTGTTGGAGAAAAGATCCTAACATGGAGCTTAAAAATTCAAAGTTTTGTCAAGAAAACCCTAAGGCATGAGATATCAACTATGGAATGATAGCTCATGGGAATGACAAGGGAAGAAACACAGCTATCCATGATGTTATTGCCCGCTTATGGAATTGTCACTGTGCTAAGTTAAGCATGCTTTTCTTTGGAAGGATTGGAGGACAAGAAGGCCGATGGAGTACCTATCAGCAAGACGAAGTTTTAACCTTATCGCCAGGATCTGGAGTGTTACATCAAGAAGTTTAGGGTGGACCTTTAGGAAATCATATTTGACAAGGAAGAATTTCATGAAGAACTTAGGACCAGAAGCTGATAGTAGCTAAACTTGAGGAGCAAAACCTCGAGATATTGGAGATTCGTCAGGAACTGAAGGATAGTAGGACCATATTTCATGCCAAGGATGTTGAAACCCAGAAGTTTGGAACGCAACTCTAGGAATATTAAAGGATGTCAGGAGAGACGTCGTGACAACAGAGATGATCTGGCAAAAGAACTTGAGAAGGACAAGCACGATCGGAAGAAGCCATCGGAGACCTGTGCAAGACTTGAAGAGTTTGGTGACTTTGAAGATTTATTGACCATTAGAAGACCAAACCCTTGTTATATACCTACGTTAGATGCAACGTTTGTGAGCTATCATTCGTTTTATGTTTTTTTTTACAGCCACAAATAAAATCTGTCTTTTCAAAACTTTCGTTTGTATTGTGTGTATCCCTCTCTATCTCTCTCGTCTCACCCCAAAACCCATGGACCCAATAGAGGATGAATGGAGATGAGCATATATTTTCTGGACCGATGAGTCAATTGGAGACGGACCGATGGATTCATAACATGGAAGATCATATGGAGAATAACTCTATAGTCGGAAAGGATATGACCTAGCATGCTCTTCAGTGCTTTGAAACAGGTGCTGCTACTTGGTGGAGGATGTATCAAACCATCAATGGATGGCAAGCATTAACCACTTGGAAAGAATTTAAGTTGACTTTGCCAAAGTCCCGGCTTGTGTCCCAGAAGGTGAAGCCTTATGGAAAGGATATGAAGAAACATTGTGCATGCAAGCTCTATGGAGAAATAGGACACAACCATAAGGAACACAAGGATGAATGCCCTAACTGTGAAGAAAGTCGCCCAACTGAAGAATGCCCAACTAGGCAGATTATTTGTTTCTTGTGTGAAGGGACTACCCACTACCCTGCTCAGTGTCACAATCACCCCATGGTACAACAAACCATACAGCAGAAGAAAGAAGCAATGAAAGGAGCCGTCATGGAAATTTTAGAAGAACCCGTGATGAAGGAAAAGGTGGAGAACACACCCAAAGAGGACCCAATTAAACCCTGAACCAAGTCGTGCTATTCATGTGGAGAAGAAGGACACATCTCCCAGAATTTTCGAAATGGCGACCTAGTAGCATTCCCGATAGAGGAAGTAGAGTATGACCCACAGGAGATAGAAGCCCTGATTAGAACAGAAAAGTACATGAAGAGAAGTAGATTGGATTCCAGGAAGAACCTGAGTCATATCGCCTGTTTCAGGTGCAAGGAGTCAGGGCACTACTTCAGCTATTGCCCAAAAAGGAAGCCGAGGACCCAAGGAGGCTATGTAGTCATAAGGAAACCACGAGACTTGTCGGAAGTAATATGGTTCTACTGAAATGAAGCAGGGCACTTTGCCAGAGATTGTCCCAAGGAGGAGGAGACTTGTGATAATTAGTTGTGTCTGTGAGCAGTATAGTAGCAGTAGTGAGAACATTTAATTTATATTGAGGGTTGAGTTGAGGCATGTAATGGAAATGCAGAAGATTGTAATAATTGGAGAATCAATAAAGTTAGCATCATTGGTACTGATTTGGATTTTATGAAGAAAGATTTTTGAGGATATGATAAATTTGTTCTATAGAAGAATTGGAGCATTTTAATGGTGGTAGTACCCTGTGAGAACACTTGAACCCTGGAGAAGATAATGATATTCCACGGAGTGGACGTTGGACAAGATAAGTACGAGTTTTATCTCGATATGTTGGATACCCCAAGAATATGAAGGGATGAAGTACTATTGGATATAAAGGAGGTAGAAGGTTGGCTTTGGAGTAATTGTAACTCTATGATGAGTTTGAATAATCACGTCTTAGTTTGGTGCCAATAGAAGGAAGAGAGACAGTACAATTGGATGATTTTAAGTATGCTAGGAAGCTGGATGTTGGAATAATGATTAGTTGCCCCAATGATGAATTCAATGTTTACAAGTTATGAGATGGGCCATAACCCACAGGCCCCAGGACCTGCTAAGAAGCCAGCACACTCTTGCTGAAGGAAAAACCCTGGAAGAGGATACGCCTTTACCAACAGACGATCTTATAGGATTAGCAAAACCTGAGAGATGTGAAGGAACAATAGATGTTTTGTGTGGCTTGCAGAATCCATGGATCTATCCGAACTTGGTTCTTCGACAAGAGAACTTCTGCAATCCTTGTGAGGATGACCGAGTGTTAGAATGCGAGATTCGCAAAACCGTACACAAGGTAATGATTTGGGTGCGGGCTGGATTGATCACCATACCGACTTACTCTTATTATTCGCCTTGCTATATGGGATGGTAAATCTGAGTGACTTGCCTATAGTAGAGTGACAATGATCAAAACCTTGTTTAAACCCTAGAATGGTATAAGTATTTTCCCTTGTACAAGGCAGCTGTTGCCAACCGTAGGATATGCGGTGAGGTTCAACCCAGACCCATTTCCTGTAGGAGAAACCATAAATGGTTGACCACCATGAGATATCGATAGTTGATTAGTATTGGCGCCAGACCTGTCAGCTAAGAAGACCCAGTCTCGGAATAACCTTACTAAGATGAAAGGACAGAAGAATTGAGATAAAGGTTATGCCACTACCGGAAGAGCCCAGAGAAGGAATTTTCTGTCAACGATAAGGAAGCAGTATATAAATTCTGATGGAACCATAACCATGTTCTAAGGGTGGTAGCACCCCAGACCCTCTATGATGATCGATGGATTTTGAGAAGACCCCAAACCTAACCTATTTCTTTCTAGCCTGTCCGAATCTCGAGGACGAGATTCATTTTAAGGGTGGTAGGTTTGTAACATCCCAAATTTCTAAATTTTGGAATGTTATAATAAATAGATAGTTATGATTGATTGTGTGAAGTTGAGTGAAATTTGAAACTTTTGAAAGTTAAATGAGAGGGAATAAAAGGACTTTCCCAAACTTACATTTTTGCATTTATGATCTCTGTGAATTCAAATTCTTTTCAAATACAAAACCCTAGAGAGAAGATGACATGACTTCTTCCGTTTAAATAAATAAAAGGGTTTTGAAAAGATTTGATTTTTATTTTTAAATATTTTCCAACTCAGAAACTTTAAGCAACTCAATGATTTTCATGAGAGAAGATAAAATGAGTTCTTCAAAACATATGAAATATGAGTTGGAGGTTTAAAAGGATAAAATTTAAAGTCCTTTTGAAATTATTTTAATTTGGCATTATTTGGTTTTTATTGACATTATTTTTCTCCAAAAATAAAATATATGGAAATTAGCGTAAAATGATTCCCTACATTAGAAAATGGGTTTGAAATTATTTTGGTATTTTTAAAGTGATTTTTATTGGATTTTATTAGAGTAGAAGCACTCTTTGCTTTATTTTAGTTTTTATGGATTTTATTTGATGCTAGAAAATGTTGACGTTGTAGAAAAGCTTTTTAAAATATTTTGATATATTATATGCCTATATAATATTTTATTTATTTTGCTTTTATTATTTTTCATTTGCCTATGTTTTAAAAAAAACTTTTCCACCGACTGGGCCGGCCCAGGTCGCAGGCCAGGCCACAGCCCAGCCCACGTCGCCTATCGCCACCGTCCCCGAGCGGGACTCCACGGCCGCCATGGACGCCGTCCTCGCCGCGGACTCCTCGCGCCGCCTCTCCCTTGCCCCTCTCCCACGCCTCTGAGGCCACCCCCTCTATAAATAGCCCGCCCCGGCCCCGCCTTCTCTCCCCTCGTCCGGCCGCCCGCCAGATCCCGCATCTCGCGCGCCGCACACCTGATCACCACCACCGCGCTGCCTCCTCCGCCGTCCCGTGTCACGCGCCGCCGCCACCGATGCTGCACCGCGCCGCGCCACCACCACTGCGCTGCTCTCCACCGCCGAAGCCACCGCTTCGCTGCCGTGCTGGAGCCGCAGTCTCGCCGCGCCGCCCTCGCCGGAGTTAGCCACCGCCGCCGCCGGTTTATTCGCCCGAGTCGGTATAAACCGCCGAAACCCGCCCCGGTTCTTTTCTAGTTCGGTTTTTTGTTTTAGATCGGTTTAATTTTATTACGTTAGTTTAATTAGCGATCGTTCGTTCGTTTAGACCTGTTAGTGAAAGTTTTCGTTCGTTAGGTTCCGTTAGCGAGCGTTCCCTCGATAGAATTTTGCTTTTCTTATTATTTTCTTTCAGGGACCTAGTTTTAGTTGTTTTATTTACAGATTGGCCCCTGTTTTTGAAACTAGCACGACCTTTTACTCGTTTGTCCAAATTCAACGAAACCAACGCCCACTTCTTCGTTATGATCCCCTCTATCCAGTGAATCAACTTGAATATGTTTTTGAAAGTTTAAAATTTCAATTCAAACAGATTTGTATTTGAACTTCGTTTGATCGTAATTTGAGTTTTATAACTCTCATTCAGTTGATTCTTTTTGCAAATCGAAGCTCTTGACCTAATCTTTCTGATAAGGCCAAATCCACATAATTTTGGCACTTTTAGAAATTGTTTTATGTTGCAAGAGTTATGTGCTTGGTTTTGATGTTTTCCGAATTGTCTTCTTCGTTCTTTCCGATCTTTTGAATGATTGCTTATGCGTGGTTACTATAGCTTGCTCACGATAGATTGAGCGGAGTTTGACGAGTAGAACTATCAGGTGTTATGAGTGCGAATCATCTTCATCAACAGTACAAGCCATGTTCACACTTTGATCATATCCCTTTCATACCCAGTTTTTATGCATTAGTTTCAACCCTCGAACACTGCATGGTTAGGACTTGATAACATGTGGGTATTGGGAAGTAGTTGATGAGGTAGGAGTCCTAGATTCAAACCTTGGGAGTTACTTTTACATTATGCTCATACTGCTCTGCTAAGCTCGTAGACGTGGATTGGTTGAGTGATTCATGATAGATGTGAGAGTTATTACTTAATGGTTAACTTAAGGTGGCTACTTTAATACACATCTGGTGGAATGGTAGGGGCACCCTGGAGCACCCAGTGGTTTTCCCGGGCACCTGGAGAACCCAGTGCTTCCCCAAGGGGATCCCGGAGGACCCGTGTGATCACCCTATGGAATGCCACCCAGGCTCAAAAGTATCATAAGATTATTCATGCTAGAAACTTCCGTGTGCAGCTACAAGCTATTATGGGCTCTAACATAGTTGAGTATGTTGCATGACCTCTTTCAGTGGTGGGCTAGAAGATGTAGGGGAAAGTAGGTGTAACTGTCCACCCAGAGTAAAGAATTAATATTTCTGAAAGACTATGTCTCGGTCATCCATTTCTCAAACACCATGTAGTGCGAGAAATCCAACGGTGGAGATCGGGTCTTGTGGGGAAAAGTGCGCAAACCTTTACAGAGTGTACAAACTAATCATGATTAGCCGTGTCCCCGGTTATGGACATCTTGAGTATCTGGTTCTTGAATTATCATGTTGATCTCATCACTCTAATTAATTAATTTGTTGGGTTGATGATTATAAATTTGGGATTGAGTTGGAGGAACCTTCTCAATGTTTTTCAACCAACTTTGTAGTTAAATAAAATATATTCCTTTGCAGTAGGGAAAAATTGGCTTTTTGCAAAAACATTATAACCATAGAGCTTTTCCACCAGCCAAATATGCATGTAGTGATAGTTATTATTCATCATTATCCTATGGTGTGAATTTGCCAGTACATTCAATGTACTGACCTACATGGCTGCAACGTCTCATGTTGCAGGATTCTTACGACGAGTAAGTGATAAGTTAGGGTTACGATTTCTACACGCAACTTTGCCATTGGTGTTGATTGGAATCGACAACCTTGTTGTTACTTCCGCTATTTGGATTGAGGTAATAGTATTTATGTTACTTTATACATGTGATTTACCTCTATTATAAATCTTCGAGTACTGTGTGTGTCAGCATACCGTTCCAGGGATGACACTTAAGCAAAGAGACTTGACCATCTGAGGTCGGGTCGCTACAGTCAAGTCGGTGTCTGGGCCACCTACGAGGATCGGGCATCAGCAAGCAGGGTGTGTTGAAAAGGGTAGGCTCGTTGCAGACGAGTAGACGATACAAAGACACTGAGCATGCGGCCAGAGGCACAGTGCTGAGCAGGTCCATACAATTATAGATCTGCTCCAAGAGAACATTGGGGAGGGAATCCCAATTGCGGCTCTACGTGTCAATCGGTTTTACCATAGGGTTTTTTAGGGCGTTGAGTGATTAGGGTCTTCGGTGCCTGCGAGCGAGCGGGGAAGTGGTTTCGGGCGGACGAGCAAAGAAGATGCCGTGTGTTGGCGAGCAGTGAGCGGGGGAATATGGTACACGCGAGATACCAAGGAAGATGGCGTGGGCGGGCGAGCAGTGAGCGGGGGGAAATGGTGAGCGGTGATTGTCGGATTTCGGGTTCCGGCAAAACCCTTAAGGTTCGAACACTAGGGTGCGCGCGACAATCTCCCCTACCAAATCACGCCCTCAGCCTCACCGCGTTCTCAAGGCCTAGCTCGACGAACCTGCAACACAAGAGACATGAGACTTATACTGGTTCAGGCCACTGTTGTGGTGTAATACCCTACTCTAGTGTGGTGTGGTGGATTGCCTCTGGGCTGATGATGAACAGTACAAGGGGAAGAACAGCCTCCTGAGGAGAGGTGTTCTTGTGCTTGGTGAACTTGTGTGCGTGAGGATGGGTCTAGTCTAAGACGAAGTGATCCCTATGGTGGTGGCTAGTCCTATTTATAGTGGCCCTGGTCCTCTCCCCAAATATTGAGTGGGAAGGGAGCCAACAACGGCCAAATTCGAAGGGAGACAACTAGTACAAGCTATCCTGACTAAAGGTGGTCTTCTCCTGCCAAAGGCTCTGGTGGTGACGCCATCTTGGGCTCCATGGTGACCTCCATCCTGCCGTCCTGCTGGCCTTGGTCTCATTGCACCGATATGGAAACCTTTGCCTGAGGTCTCGGGACTCCTCGCCTGCACTTTCCCCTTTAGCACCAAATAGGAAATGAGGACACTATGCGTGCTGGCGCCCGCCTATCCTTGGTCATCACGGCTGACATCGTAGGAACCTCATGAGGTTCCCCTTGCCTTGATCTCTCCGCCCCTTGTGAGCCAGCCTGGCAAGGCAGCTCCCGAGGAGGTCTTGTGTCGTACGCCTCGCGAGGCTTGGCCCCTCGCGAGGGTCTTGAGTGTTTGCTGGTGAACATGGGCCGACAGGTCACTGGTGGAGCCACGCAGGGGTCATGAGCAGCAAGTCTGGGGCCCCTGCTCCTGTGATGCGCATGAGCCCCCAGGCCTAAGGCGCGCTCGAACTTGGCTTTGAGGCGAAACCAAAGGGCAAGTGCGAAGCACGGCGGGCCCCAACAGCCTACGACTTTGGTCGACGCCAGGTGATTGATTGGACGTGGGCGTCTCCGCTTCCCCATGCTGCCTCGGCAACTGCCCAACTTGACGAGTCCCTGCTAGATGCAAGGGAAAACAATCATTACCTGTGATCATGGGGATCGCCAGTTGGCCTTCTCCTGCTATAAATGAGGAGGGGGAAGAGCCCCCATTGCTCATCTCTTCTTGCTCCGCTCGCTTCTTCTTCCTTGCTCCATAGCTAGCAGCGACCCCCATGGCGCCTACGAAGAGGTTCTCGGCCGCGGAGAAGGGGAAGGCTCGACAAGAGGGGCCCGGCTCCCTGCCGCCCAAGCGTGGGTTCGGCCGTCCCTGTAAGCACGCCGCGACCCCCGTCGCGGCTCATTGCTGCCGCGGCGGTGCCTCTTCTGGTGGTGGGGCTCGCCCAGATCATGGCAGCCCCGTCGATGAGGGAAGGCGCGCCATGGTCGCATGGCCTCCTCGGTCGTGCTTCCACTTGGCGGAGGTGCTTCTAGAGTTTGTTGTTTGGTCGGAGAATCCGGCCAGCACCTGGCTTCAGCTCATGCGCTTCTTCGCCAGCGAGCTGCCGGCCACAGTTCCAGGCAGGCTCTGGCTGCAGGCGGACAGCTGCTGTAGCTAAGCTTCGTGGGTCGCGGTCGAGATCTCCGTTGCTGGCAATGTGGCTCTGGCCCGCGGCTGGCAGACGTTTGCCCGCGCGCGCGGCCTAGGCAGGCGGTGCACCCTCCACTTCAAGTACGACGGCAACATGACCCTCTACCTGCGGGTGTTCAGAGAAGACAGACGCCGCGTCGGGTGCTGCACCGAGGACAACGACGGCGACGAGGTTCTTGGCGACGGTCGAGATGAGTGTGAGGATGATCTTACGCCCAGCTACGGCGGTTCTCCCTCCGGCGACAGCTCCAGCAGTGGCGGCTACGACCAGCCGTCGCGCTCGCTTCGAAGGTGGCAGCGGGTCTTCTAGCGGCCGCGCCCCAGTGAAGCGCGAGGAAGGGTCCGGCTGAGCTCAGGAGGGCACCATGGGTCCATCCTCACGGGCTGCTGCAGGGGCACGTGCAGCTTTTTTTTGTTCTTCCTTTCCTTCTTGCATTAAGAGAGAGACGAGTATGCGGCCCCGCAGGGGTGTGCAACAAACTATGATTTCCAAGTTGTTATACTATGTTTATCGTTCCTGTGTTGTGTCACAGTATCAGTGTTTTACATAGGCGCGTAGAAATAACTTAGCTTCAGGTGCTTGAAGTAGCTTCTGCCTCACGAGGCGCACATTTCTCAGTACCTGGCGAGGCCTCCTCGGCTTGGGGAGGGTCTGCAAAAATTTGTTAGAAAACTTTTGTTCATCCGAGCCCTGGTCGCAGGTGCTGCCGGCTATGATCCCGCGCTTCGTATCGCGGTAACCGAGGGGCACGGATTGAGAGGGGTGCACCAGCTTGCGGCTCGAACGAGGGTGCCTCGCGAAAAAACAGGCAAGACGCTCACGAGGGCATGAGGGCACCTATCTAGCCCCCTCACGAGGGACGCGCGATAGAGTACAGGTCAAATAGAGAACCGAAGGCAGAAACAGAGGCAGAAGGCGATGGGACAAGACTGGCAAGGAACACCAGAAAGCAAATTTTGATTAAAGAGGGGAAAGCCAACTATGGAAAACAAATGAAAAGCCGCGTCCGGCTCCTAGTCTAGTCTTCTTGTCTTCTCACCAGCGCGGAGCTAAGTGCTGCCACTAGGACATGGGAGGGAGCCCCAGAGGCCCAAGGGCGGCACTCCTGACACTCCGGGGCGTGTACAGCCCCACTCATTATTTCGTGAGAGTTTCACAAGTGGAGACCTTCACAGGCACTGGGCCTTCTTCACAGGCTCTGGGCCTTTCTTCATGGGTAGAACTTCTGGAGGTGTTGGATGTTCCAGGTGTTCTAGATGGGTACCCCGTCCTGCGTCTCCAGGCGCGCGGCGCCAGGCTCAGAGACATGGGCGACCCTAAACGGGCCCTCACACATGGGTGAGAGCTTATGAAACCCTTCCCTAGAGACCACCCGCCTTAGGATGAGGTCACGCACCTCGAGCGTCCTGGAGCGAACGCTACGGCAGTGGTACCGTCGCAGCGCCTGCTGATATCTTGCCGCCCGTAGCGTGGCTTCACGGTGGCGTTCCTCCCCCAGCACGAGGTCCATCCCCCGCATGGCGTCCTGCTGCGCCTCATCAAATGCCAGGACCCACGCAGAGCGATGCCTGGCCTCGTGAGGGAAAACCGCTTCTGCTCCATAGACGAGGAAGAATGAGGTCTCGCCTGTTAGCTTGGTCGCGGTGCTGCGGATGGACCACGGCATGGACTGAGCTCGTCGTTCCAGCCCCTGCCGCAGGCCTCGAGCTTCTTCTTGAAGGTCCTGGTCTTGAGGCCTCTCAGGACCTCCTCGTTGGCGTGTTCGGCCTGACCATTGCTCCGGGGGTGCGCCACCGAAGCATGGCAGATCTGCATTCCAACGTTAGCACAATATGTCTTGAAGAGATTGCTAGTGAACTGCGAGCCGTTATCGGTGATGATGCGGTTGGGGACCCCAAACCGGCTTAGGAGTCCCTTGAAGAACTTGACCGCAGAGCCAGTCGGGATGGTGCGGACGGCTTCTACCTCCGCCCACTTGGTGAACTTGTCGATGGCGACGTAGAGGTAGCGGTAGCCCCCAGGCGCTCGTGGGAACGGGCCCAAGATATCCAGCCCCCAGACCGCAAACGGCCAGGAGAGTGGGATGGTCTAGAGGCCCTGATCCGGCTGATGGATTTGCTTGGCGTGGAAATGACAGGCCTCACAGGACTTCACTAGCTCTACCGCGTCGTTGAGTGCCGAAGGCTAGTAGAATACACTGCGAAACACCTTGCCGACGAGGGTCCGTGATGACAAGTGGTCGCCGTAGTCCCCGCCGTGTATGTCGGCTAGCAGCTCTTTCCTCTGCTCCCTGGAGATGCAACGCAGGGAAACGTCATTTAGCTGCTACCTGTATAACTCACCGTCCTGGATGCAGTATGCCGTGGCCTGTCGGGCCACACGCTCCGCGTACTCCTCCTTTTCCAGCAGCGTCCCTTGTGTCAGGTATTCCTTGAATTCCTTGGTCCAGCACCCCTCCTGAGGCTCGAGCGCC
The DNA here is from genome assembly GCA_021605205.1 of Aegilops longissima. NCBI lineage: Eukaryota > Viridiplantae > Streptophyta > Magnoliopsida > Poales > Poaceae > Aegilops > Aegilops longissima. Next base: position 352,170,072 of record CM038681.1, on the reverse strand, counting down.
AAGAGCAAGCGTGCTCCCTGGGTCGGGTCGCAGGCCGGGGCTCCCGAGGCAGGTGGTTGAGGGAGCTCCTCCCAAGGCAGCGCTATCCTTGAAAGTGGCGGTGTTGCCGATGGTTTGAAGAGCCGCTCCTCGAAGACGCCAGGCTCTTGGGGTAGCCGGTTGGATGCCCTTCTGGCGATGTCGTCGGCTTCCTTGTTGGTGCCACGGGGCACATGCTGCAATTCCAGGCCCAGGAACTGCTTCTCCATCTTGCGTACCTCCGTGAGGTACGCCTCCATGAGCTCGTCTTTCGGCTTATGTACCTTGTTGGAGAAGTTGACGAGGAGCTGCGAGTCGCCCTTGATGGTGGGGCGCTTCACCCCCAGGGCCATCGCAGCCTTGAGGCCAGCTATGATGCCTTCTTATTCTGCTATGTTGTTGGAGACCTTCTCGCCCTGCTGGAAGCAGAGCTGCACAGCGTAGTAAAGCTTGTCCTAAGTGGGTGAGATGAGCACTTCTCCAGCCCCCGCGCCCTAGCGCGCAAAGGCGCCATCGAAATACATAACCTAGCCGTCTGGCACTTCACTCCCTGGCGAGAGGGACCGATCCTCGCCTTCTTCAAGCCCTGGGGCGTCCGTCCATTCTGCCATGAAATTAGCAAGCGCGGATCCCTTGATGAACCTGGTTGTGCTGAACTCCAACGGAAATGCCTGCAGCTTGATGTTCCACTCAGTGACTCTCCCGGCGGAGTTGGGGCTCCTGAGCACCCTCTCCAACGGGTAGGCCGAGATGACCTTGATGGGGTGACCTTGAAAGTAGTGTCGCACCTTGCGCGAGCCCACCAAGAGCGCGAGCAGGAGCTTCTGAGGCATGGGGTACCACGCCCTCGTGTCCCGCAACACCGTGCTGACGAAGTACACAGGGTGCTCGACGAGGGCGGGTGCATTGACGAGGCTCGCGGCTTCCGGAGGTTGGGCGCCTCCTGAGACGACGAAAGCCCAAAGCCTGGTTGCTCGTTGGGGCTTCCGCAGGCCCAGGTGCCCCGTCTTGTTGAGCCTAGTCCTTTGATGATGTCGCCATAGCCATCACGGGGCCCTCTGGGTCTTGCTCCGCCCCGGCTGAGGGAGCGGCTTGGTGCGACGCATCTCTAACCCGGCGCTCCTCCTGGACCGCCACCAGAGATGCGCTGGCAGAGTAAGGGGTGGCGGCAAGGTACATCACCAGGGGCTCAAGAGGTCGGGGCGCCACCATCACTTGAGGGCTGGTCAGGTATCTCTTTAGGTCTTGAAACGCTTGGTCCGCCTCCGAGGTCCACTCAAATGGGCCCTTCTTCTTCATCAGCTTGAAGAATGGTAGGGCGCGCTCTCCCAGCTTGGAGATGAAACGCCCCAACGCAGTCACGCGACCGGCAAGCCTCTGCATCTCCTTGAGGGTTTGTGGTGGACTCATGTCTTCGATTGCCTTGACCTTCTCTGGGTTCGCCTCGATCCCTCTATGGGACACGAGGAAACCCAGCAGCTTGCCGGAAGGGACTCCAAACACGCATTTCTCCAGGTTGACCCGCATGTCCACTCGGCGCAGGCTTTCGAAGGTCTCCTCCAGGTCCTGAATTAAAGTTCTCGCCTCCCGAGACTTCACCACAATGTCATCGACGTAGGCTTCAGCGTTCCCCCCGATCTGCTGACCCACGAGGATGTGCATCAGTCGTTGGAAGGTCGCACCCGCGTTGCACAGCTCGAAAGGCATGCAAGTGTAGCAGTATACTCCGCACGGGGTCAGGAAGGCCGTCTTCTTGACATCTTCTACTGCTGTCTTGATCTGGTGGTAGCCTGAGAACGCATCCAGGAAGCACAGCAGGTTGCACTCGGCAGTGGAGTCGATGATTTGGTCGATGCATGGATGCGGGAACGAATCTTGGTGGCAGGCCTTGTTGAGGTTGGTGAAGTCGACACACATGCGCTCCTTTCTGCCTTTCTTGGGCACAACGAAGGGGTTTGCCAACTATTCAGGGTACCGGACCTCACGAATGACACATGCTGCCTCTAGCTTGCGGGTTTCTTGGATGATGAACGACTGCTTCTCGGTGGACTGCCGCCGCGCCCTCTACTTCACAAGGCGTACATTGGGGCACACCTTCAGGTGATGCTCAATCACTCCCAGCTGATCGGGCTCCCAGGCGAATACTTCCTTGTTTGCATGCAAGAACTTCACTAGTGCCTCTTCTTGATCAGAATTGAGGTTGGAACCTATGGTGAAGGTGGTCCCCGAGGACCCATCTTCCTCGACCAGCACCTACTTGGTTTCCGCCCGGTCTTGAGTGAACAACTGCTTCTTCTTGGTTGGTGCGGCTTCTTTAACCTTGGAGGCATCCGCGTCAGCTGGTTGCACCGCCGCGGCGGTCTTGAGGGCAAGCTTGAGTACCGCCAGAGCCTCCTTAGTATCTCCCACTATGGTGAGGACTTCCTTGCTCCTAGGCATCTTCATGAGGTTGTAGGCCGGATGGGTCACTGCCATGAACTGAGCCAGAGCCAGGTACCCGAGAATAGCGTTGTACGAGAGGCTAATGTGGGCGATATCGAAGTCGATCAACTCAGTGCGGTAGTTGTCGCGGGTGCCGAAGGTCACGGGAAGACGGATCTGCCCCAGGGGGCTGGAGGGGCCGCCGCCGACGCCGGAGAAGGGCTTGCTAGGGTGGAGCCGCTCGAGTGGTACGTGAAGTAGGATGAAGGCCTCCACCGAGAGCATGTTGAGGCCGGCGCCTCCGTCGATGAGGGTCTTGGTGACGGCTACATGGCAGATGGTGGGCGTGCAAAGCATTGGGAGCACGCCCGAGCCGTTGGTGGTGATGGGGTGATCTCCCGAGTCGAAGGTCAGGTCGGCCTTGGGTGCCACCCAACCCGGGGGAGCCCCCTGCCGCACGGAAACGGCGCTAATCTGGCGAAAGAACGACTTGGCGTGGCGGTCCGAGGGCGGAGCTTGCGAACCGCCGAGGAGGGCTATGACCACATGGGGTGCCGGTACCACGAAGCGCGCGGCGAAGAGGCCTCGCAACACCTCCCAAGATGCCACCATGGATCCGGGGAGGATGATAAGCCAGGCACGCGGCACGCCAGTGAGGGCCATGGGCAGTCAGTTGTCCATGACCTTGTCGTCGCCCCCGGCCTTAAGGACGGCCTCCTCGTATGCCAGCAGGAAAGCCATCGGGTTCGCCGCGCCGTCATAACGCGGTGGCATCTCTGGCTTGAACTTGGGCAGCCACTGCACCTGTCGTAAGGCGAGGGCCATGGCTCGGAGCCCACTGGCCCCACCGCTGGCATCAGTTGTCGGAGCGGGAAGCGCGGCGCCTGCCGTGGGGCGAAATGCGGTGGTAGCGAAGCGCAGATCGACGTGAGGAAAGCTTTGGCGCATCCCCTACCTGGCGCGCCAAATGTCGGATTTCGTGCTCCGACAAAACCCTTGAGGTTCGAACACTGGGGTGCGCGCGAAGATCTCCCCCTACCGAATCACGCCCTCAGCCTCACCGTGATCTCAAGGCCTAGCTCGACGAACCCGCAACACAAGAGACACGAGATTTATACTGGTTCGGGCCACCATTGTGGTATAATACCCTACTCCATTGTGGTGTGGTGGATTGCCTCTGGGGCTGATGATGAACAGTACAAGGGGAAGAACGGCCTCCTGAGGAAAGATGTTCTTGTGCTTGGTGAACTTGTGTGGATGAGGATGGATCTAGTCCAAGACGAGGTGATCCCTATGGTGGTGGCTAGTCCTATTAATAGAGGCCCTGGTCCTCTCCCCAAATATTGAGCGGGAAGGGAGCCAACAACGGCCAAATTTGAAGGGAGACAACTAGTACAAGATATCCTGACTAAAGGTGGTCTTCGCCTACCAAAGGCTCTCGTGGTGACGCCGTCTTGGGCTCCACGGTGACCTCTGTCCTGCCTTCCTGCTGGTCTTGGTCTCACTTGCACCGATACGGAAACCTTTTCCTAAGGCCTCGGGACTCCTCGCCTGCGCTTGCCCCTTTAGCACCAAAGAGGAAATGAGGACACTGCTCGTTGGCGCCCGCATGACACCCGCCTGCGTTGGTCGTCACGGCTGACGTCGTAGGAACCTCGCGATGTTCCCCTTGCCTCGATCTCTCCGCCCCTCGTGATCCAGCATGGCAAGGCAGCTCCCGAGGAGGTCTTGTGTCGTCCGCCTCGTGAGGCTTGGCCCCTCGCGAGGGTCTTGAGTGTTTGCTGGTGAATATGGGCCGTACAGGGCCGCTGGTGGAGCCACGCCGTGGGCCGCAGGTAGGCAAGTCTGGGGACCCCCGTTCCCAGGACGCCGACAATGATAACCCACAAGAATAGGGGATCACGACTGTTTTCGAGGCTAGAGTATTTAGCCCAAATTTATAGATTCGACACAAGGGGAGCCAAAGAATATTTGAAGGTATTAGCAGCTGAGTTGTCAATTCAACCACACCTGGAGATTCATTATCTGCAGCAAAGTGATCAGTAGCACAGTAATATGATAGTTTTGATAGTAGTAACAGTAGCAACAGTAACGGTAACAGTGATAGCAGTAATTTTGTAGCAACTGTAATAGTGATGATAGCAGTAGTAACTTAGCAGAACAACATAAGATAAATTCGTAGGCATTGGATCGGTGACTTGTTGGATGATACTCATCATGAGACAATTATAACCTAGGGCGATATGGCACTACCTCCAGTTCGTCAATATAATGTAGGCATGTATTCCATATATAGTCATACGTGCTTATGAAAGAACTTGCATGACATCTTTTGTCCTACCCTCTCGTGGCAGCGGGGTCCATATTGGAAACTAAGGGATATTCAGGCCTCCTTTTAATAGAGAACCCGAACAAAGCATTAACATATAGTGAATCACGAACTCCTCAAACTACGGCAATCACCGGAAGAAGTCCTGGTTATTGTCACTCCGGGGTTACCAGAACATACCACGTAGTAGGTGACTATAACTTGCAAGATCAAATCTAGAACATGGATATAATGGTGATAACATAAACTTTTCAAATCTGAGTTCATGGCACCCAATGTTGGGATCTACGGTAGGGTGCGTCGACTGCAAATTAAAAATTCCTACGCGCAGAACATCCAGGAACATGCTACGGGAGATGGATCACAGTTCGTTACCACTAGACGCGCAGTGCCGTGCGGCGGAAGAAGAGTTGGGGCAGCGCATCTGCGTTGATCGCCTCCTACTCGTCCGATCTCCCTCGAACAGCCAGTCGTCCGATCCTATGTACGAGTTCACTAGAGCGGCGCAAGTGCACCGCCTCTAACGGTTTCCGCGCGTGCAGGAGGAACACCGTGCCGCGGACTGCTAGGTCTGGTCACACAGTCGGTGGCGAGTGGAGGTGGCTATTCGCAACACATGCAAACCCTGGTCGCAGCGCCGAAGCGATCAACCGCATGAGTGTGCCTCACCTCCACTTTATATAGGCGTCCGTCGCAGGCTCAACACTTGGACCTTGCACGGATCCTAAAGCCCAAAGTCTACTCGGTCACGTTCCTAGTCCAGTTCGGATTATATCCGACCAGTGTCCTACAACCGACCTTGTAGGTTCCTTCCCTTAAGCGCGCGACCCCTTAGGTTCAAGTCGGCTTGGTCACAGTTCGGATCACCTCCGACCTGCACGGTTGATAGTGGCCTCTAGCAAGGCGTGCCGACCACCAAGCAGACTATGAAGCTGGTTAGGCGAACCTGTACAGCGTGTCACACTTATGTTCCCTTTTCCACATGATATATGTTGTCAGGCTCAAAGCGAGACTGTCATCCTTGTGCTAGCGCGACCTCTTTCTCGTTCCAGTGATACCGATCACAAACCGGATTATCTCATATCCTTGTCGCATGGCCATGCTTATCCTGGTCGGATCACACGAGGGGCCTAGAGTATATCTCTCCTGATCGGAGGGGAAAATCCCATCTTGCTCGACCATGTCTCGCAGCATGGGACTGGACAAACCCGAAACCTACCTTTGTAACTACCCAGTCACGGAGTAGCGTTTGGTCGGCCCAAAGCAAGTCTATCACCATCCCGAGTACATGCATCAACTCAGGTCTTAGGACATAGAACGTATGTTGTACTAGAGACTCACATATGACATATCGCTGCGTCTCATAGTTGGGTTTGTCCGACTCGGACCTTATCTCGACTCGGATCCAACTACGTCGAATCCGACTAGACCTTTCCAAGTCCATATTATCCGGTTAGCATCCAATGCTTCATGGCTAGTGAGACCAAGCCATCGACCATGTCATATGCTAGTCTAATCGGCTGCGCGTCCACACAACCCTTTCGACTAGGGACCTTTTAGGACAGTCATCATGCAATGCATAGTCCCACAAACAAGTCACGTACTTGCTGATACACATAGGAAATATCATCATACATGATTGCCTCTAGGGCATATCTCCAACAGCCGGGCCCAAAGTGACAAGTATTAAGCATGGCAAAGTCATAGCAACAACAATCTTAGAACATAGTGGATACTAGGGATCAAGCCCTAACAAAATTAATTCGATTACATGATGAATCTCATCCAACTCCTCACCGACCAGCGAGCCTATGAAGGAATTACTCACTCCTGGTGGGGAGCATCATGGAATTGGCGATGGAGAAGGGTTGATGATGACGAAGAACGAAGATCCCCCTCTCGGGAGCCCCAAACGAACTCCAGATCTGCCATCCCGATGAAGAACAGGAGGTGACGGCGGCTCCGTCTCGTGGATCGCGATAATTCTTTATCCCTTATTTTTTCTGGAATAATGTGATTTTATAGTGTCGGAATCAGGGTCTGCAGGGCCACCAGGTAGGGACAACCCACCTGGGCACGCCAGGAGAGGGGCGTGCCCTGGTGGGTTGTGCCCACCCAGGGGCCCCTCTCCGGTAGGTCTTGGCTCCAGAAATTCTTATATATTATATAAAAATTCCTTGCAAAGTTTTGTTGCATTCCTAGAACTTTTATTTCTGCACAAAAAAAAAACACCATGGTAGTTCTACTGAAAACAATGTCAGTCCGGGGTTAGTTTCATTCAAATTATGCAAATTAGAATCCAAAACAAGAGGAAAAGCATTAGGAAAAGTAGATACGTTGGAGACGTATCAACTCCCCCAAGCTTAAACCTTTGCTTGTCCTCAAGCATTTTAGTTGATAAACTGCAAGTGAAAAACGAAAACTTTTATGAACTCTTTTGCTATTGTTTGCATAAATATGCTTAAACAACACCCAGGTTTTCAGCCACATTGTAACTAACCATGTCGACAATAACTCCTAAAAATTATAATGACTCATATCAATGACATAATCAGCTAGCGAGCAATAATAAGACATCTCAAACAGCAACACGTTGTCAAAACAACCATGATATAATATGACAATAATGGTATCTCGCTAGCCCTTTCTGAGGCCGCAAAACATAAATGCAGAGCACCTCCAAAGTTCAAGCAGCGATTAAACATTTTAATTCATGGTAGAAACGATCCAGTCATGATGCACCCAACATTATCTACACACAATGCATAAGTCAAGACAGCTGTGCTCTCAGGTTCTGGCATTTGTCTTTAGAAGGTGATGACACAACATAAAAGTAAATAGATAGTCCCTTCGCAGAGGGAAGCAGTGATTTGCAGAGTTCCAAGAGCTCAATTTTTTAAACGGAGGTGAATGATATTTTGAGACATGCACACTTCTCATTTACTTCACGACCATCAGTTATCAATATCTTCCATGCTAAGCACGCTAGTGGCGGTTCCAAAGTGATAAAAATAAAGGTTTTGACTCCATTGGGAGTTTTTGTTTGATTATTTCAGAGATTAACTCTTTTTAAGTTTGCAGTTTGGGACTGGGCATCCCTATTACCGCCCTTTTCTCGTGTGATGGTGAGTGAATAAACACTCATCCTGAGAATAACCCACTTAGTATGGAAGATACCGACCACCTCCTGTCGTTCCATGAACGATCCAGGCACACAAAAGGGATATTTATTTAGAAGTTTTTAGAGGTGGCACATGCAAATTTACATAGGACGGCAGGGTAATACCGCATAGAGGTAGGTATGGTGGACTCATCTGGAATAACTTTTGGGTTCAAGGTTTTTGATGTACAAGCAGAATTCCCACTTAGTACAGGCGAAGGCTAGCAGTTAGATTCAGAAGCGGCCAGCTAGAGAGCAACAACGCTCATAACCATGCATTATGCATAAGTAACATTGGATACTAGCATGAGTAGGATATGAACACCATGAACATAAATATCATAGAGGCTATGTTGGTTTTGATTCAACTACATGCATGAACATATGCCAAGTCAAGCCACTCGAACATTCAGAGGAGGATACCACATCATCAAACTACATCAAAATCTTTTTAGCACAATGTTGATATACAAGATAAATCATTATCCACTCCCAGCTACTTATGCATGGAATGAGAAACTATAATCTCTAATTGTCATTGCAAACATGTTTAATCATAATGGGCTGAATCACAGATACTAGGTTAAACATATTTACACAAACAGAACAAGTCGAGTTCATACCCGTTTCTCTCTGCCATGGCTAGTTCATCGAATGTCGTCATTATTGCCTTTCACTTGCACGACCGAACGATATGAAAATAATAATAGCGCAAGAGTGCCGTGGACTAAGCTGGAATCTGCAAACATTTGATTCAACAGGAGAGGAGAAGGTAAAATTTGCCCTTTATTAGTTCAACAATTATTCATATGAGAGCCACTCAACATTTTCATCGTGGTCTTCTCCTCGGTACAACTCGAATAAAAAGAAAAGAAGTTCAGAGCAACACACTGAAATACTTTTGGAGTTTTTGTTTTTCTTGAACAAGCAAATAAAAGGGAAAAGCCAAAACGAGAAAACTATTTACACGGGAAAGCTCCCAACAAGTAAAAGAAGAATATGGAAATCTTTTTGGGTTTTCTTTTTAGTGCTACTACTAATCAGGCATAGAAAGTGAACTAGCTACAAGTAAATTTTTTTGGTATTTCTAAAGTTCAAACACACAAGAAGAAAGCAAGAAAATAAATCTAAGCATCGATGATACAATGAAAAAGTGTGAACACGGAGTAATGGAATAAGTGAACATGAATGTTAAGTCGGTAGAAAACACGTACTCCCCCAAGCTTAGGCTTTTGGCCTAACTTGGTAGTCGATCAGGAGCCTGGAGGGTGGTAGGGGTGCTGAGGAGCAGGCATCTACTCATCCCACTGCTGAGGCTCCTCCTTTGCTGCCTCCACAGCAGCCTGAGCGTTCCGGTAGGCGATGATGTCTGTAGGCATGATCTTATATCTGCCGCTGGCAACAGAATCAAACAAAACAAGAGCAGGCAACGAACTAATATCACGAGTTTCAATGATAAAGACAAGGTTATCAGGAATAGGAATGTTAGGATAATCTCGTGCAAGAAAATGATGGTGTTCCATGGCTGCACGATCTAAGTAAACCTTGGTCAGAGGGTAATCATGAGGGTGTATCTCAACATTAAAGTGAGCCACGAAATGAATAGCGTAAATCCCACCATGTATTTTACCCTGTGATTTATTAAGATGGAGGCGACGAGCCACAATAGCTCCCAAGCTATAAGTGTTGTCACCCTCTAATGCATGACGTAAAATAGCAAGGTATGGTGAACTAAGTGCACCCACCTTCTCCCTAGCAAGCAAGCATTTTGCAATGAAAAGTGCAAAGTAATGAACAACAGGAAAATACAAGCCAACATCAGTGGTAGCTGACACTCCTCTCTCATCTCCCACTGTCAAAGTGCGATAAAAGGCCTCAAACCCAGCCGGCCTAGGCTCGGCTAAGCTCCCATCAGAAGGGATCATGCATATGTCACAAAATATAGTAAGTGGTATGTGATGGTTTTCAACATATAAATCAAAGCTCACTTCAGGAGAATTATTCCTAGGAAGGAAAGTAAAACTTTTAATAAAGATGTTTGTGAGGATTTGGTGTTGTTCACACTCATCTGCTATGAAGTAGGTGAGGCCAGCATTTGCAGCATGTTGTGTGAACTCCTGAAGGATTCCAGCCTCTTACAGGAACGGGGTGTGCGGCCATTCACACGACCGTACTTCCACCATTCTTCGAGGATGGAGATCACTATCAGATGACTCCCCAATAACACCCTTGGAGTTCTTCTTGGAGCCAAACTTCCTAAAGATATTGATGGTTTTCCTATGAACAAAACTCTGAAATTTATTAGCCCACAAATGTTTTTCAACAAAACTTCACAAAACCGATACCAACTACTCATAGGGATGCATAGAGGCCAAAACAAGCATTCAAACCACTTAGAACTCTAAGAATTTAACATGCAAGCACATCTACAGCAGCACCAAGAGTAGCTAATTATTCATAATATAAACCACTAAAACAAAAACTAATTGGACAAACAGTGGAGTCACATACCAAGCAACAATCCCCCAAAACAGTTTCGGAAACGGAGCTTCGAGCAAAGAGATCAAAATCCGCGGGTTTGAGGGCAAGAACACGGGAGAGAGAGCAAGGGAGATTTTTTCTAGAGGTGAGTGATGATCTAGGACAAAGAGATAAGTGAAGGGGGCCCACATGGGGACCACAACCCACCAGGGCGCGCCTGGGGGTCCTGGCGCGCCCAGGTGGGTTGTGCCCACCTGGTGCACCTCCCTCTGATATTATTTGCACCAGAAATTCATAAATAAAATCGTATTAAATTTTCAGAGCATTCTGAGAACTTTTGTTTTTGGGTCATTTTTTATTGCACGGGAAATTCAGAAAATAGACAAAACATGGCATTTTATTTATTTTAACTAATAAAAACAGAAAAAAAGTAGGGACAGACGATAGTGCTTACTAAATTCATCAACTTCATACCTCTCAAAAATGATCCATTAATAAGGTTGATCAAGTCTTATTAACAACCACTTTCAATTAGCATGAAACCGAAGAACTTTCGTAAATCACTAAGTTACCTCAATGGGGATATGAATGTCCCCAACAATAAGCATTTCATATTTCTTTTTGACAGTAGGTAGAGGTATTTGAAAACTTCCAATAGTGATTGTCGGAGATTTTTTAATAACATTAATACCATTCACTTGGAATTGGTTCTTCGGAAAGTGCACCGTATGCTCATTACCATTGATATGAAAAGTGACCTTGCTTATTGGAATTAATAACAGCCCCTGCAGTAGTCAAGAAGGGTCTACCAAGGATAATCGACATATTGTCGTCCTCGGGCATCTCAAGTATAACAAAGTCAGTCAAAATAGTAATATTAGCAACAACAACAGGCACATCCTCACAGATACCGATAGGTATGGCAGTTGATTTGTCAGCCATTTGCAAAGATATTTTAGTAGGTGTGAGCTTATTCAAATCAAGTCTTCTATATAAAGAGAAATGCATAACACTAACACCAGCTCCTAAATCACATAAAGCATTTTTTACATAATTCTTCTTGATGGAGCAAGGTATAGTTGGTATTCCAGGATCTCCATGTTTTTTAGGTACTCCATCTTTAAAATTATAATTAGCAAGCATAGTGGAGATTTTAGCTTCTGGTATTTTTCTCTTATTAGTGATGATGTCTTTCATATACTTTGCATAAGGAGGCATTTTCAAGATATCAGTTAAGCGAGTACGCAAAAAGACTGGCCTCAGCATTTCAGCAAAGCGTTCAAATTCTTCATCATCTTTCTTTTCAGTTGACTTGGGTGGAAAAGGCATAGGTTTTTGAACCGACAGTTCTCTTTCTTTACCGTGTTTTCTAGCAATGAAGTCTCTTTTGTCATACCTTTTATTCTTAGGTTGTGGGTTGTTAAGATCAACAGGTGGTTCTATCTCAACATCCGGTTCTTTTCCATTATTTGGTTGAGAGTCTTCATGAGCCTCATCATTATCTTTTTCATTATCACTAGGTGAGTGTTCATTACCATATTGAGTTTCAGCATCTGAGATAGAAGTAGCAGTACATTACCATTATCAGGGGGTTTTTCTATTTCAGGTTCACTAGAAGTTTGCAAAGTCCTATCATTTTTCTTTTTCTTTTTCTTTCTAGAAGGACTAGGTGCATCAGTGTTAACTCTTTGTGAATCTTGTTCTATTCTTTTTGGGTGTCCCTCAGGATAAAGTGGTTCCTGAGTCATTTTACCTCCTCTAGTTGCAACTCTAACAACAAAGTCATGTATATTATGATTCATTTCATCAAGCAATTCTCTTTGAGATTTAGCAACTTGTTCTAACTGAGTTTGAACCATAGAAGCATGCTTTCCAACACCTCTAACATCATTTGATATTCTAATTAACAAGTCACTCAAGCGAGCAATCATATCAGAATTATAGTTCAATTGTTTCATAACATTTGCATTGAAGTGATCTTGTTTTCTAATATAGTTTTCAAACTCATAAAGGCATTGGCTAGGATGCATATTGTGAGGATTGTCATTATCATTGAACTTCATTAGAGAATTTACCTCTACCACCATAGGTAGTGGTGGTGTATTAAGCCCACGTATTCCTTCAATAGGAGGTAAATTTTTTAACATCCTCAGCTTTAATACTTTTTCCTTCATAGATTTCTTTGCCTCTTGCATATCTTCAGGACTGAGATATAATATACCCCTCTTCTTCGGAGTGGGTTTAGCCAGTGGTTCAGGAAGAGTCCAATCATCATAAATTTTCAATATGTTATTCAATAATTCTTCAGCTTTTCCAACAGTTTGTTCCCTGAAAACACAACCAGCACAACTATCTAGGAAGTCCCTAGAAGCATCGGTTAGTCCATTATAGAAGATATCAAGTATTTCATTTTTCTTAAGACGATGATCAAGCAAAGCATTAAGTAACTGGCAAATCCTCCCCCAAGCTTGTGGGATATTCTCCTCTTTAGTTTGAACAAAGTTAAGTATTTCCTGCAAGGCAGCTTGTTTCTTATGAGCAGGAAAATATTTTTCAAAGAAGTAATAAATCATATTCTGGGGACTACGCACACAACTAGGAGCAAGAGTATTGTACCAAGCTTTAGCATCACCCTTTAATGAGAAAGGAAATAATTTTAGAATAAAGTAGTAGCGAGTTTTCTCATCATGAGTAAACATCATAGATATATCATTCAACTTAGTAAGATGTGCCACAACAGTTTCAGCTTCATAACCATGGAAAGGACAAGATTCAACCAAAGTAATTAACTCTGGGTCGACATAGAATTCATAATCCTTATCATCAATAAATATAGGTGAAGTAGCAAACTTAGGATCACATTTCATTCTAGTATTCAGAGATTTTTCTTTATACTTGTATAATAATTTCTCTAGATCATCTCTATCCTTCCAAGCAAGAATATCTTTAGTTGTTTCTTCACTCATAACATAACCTTCCGTTACCTTAGGCAATTCATATCTAGGAAGGCTAGTTCTAGTAGGTGTTTTAGGAGATTCAGTTTCAAGATCATCATCAGATTCAACAACATCATGTTGTATTACTCTAGCAATTTGTGCATCAAGAAATTCACCAAGTGGCACATCATCATTAGCAAGCAAGGTACTAGCATCATCATAAGCATTATCCATAGCAGAAGTAGCATCATAAATAACTTGTGACATATCAGAATTGATAGCATGTGGTGGTGTTGCAAGTTTACTCATAACAGAAGGTGAATCTAAAGCAGAACTGGATGGTAGTTCCTTACCTCCCCTCGTCCTTCAAGGAAAATATCTTAATCTTAGGATCGTTCTGATTCTTCATAGTGATAATATGATAATAATCCCAAGTGAATCAACAAATATAGCTATGCTCCCCGGCAACGGCGCCAGAAAAGGGTCTTGATAACCCACAAGTATAGGGGATCGCAACAGTTTTCGAGGGTAGAGTATTCAACCCAAATTTGTAGATTCGACACAAGGGGAGCCAAAGAATATTTGAAGGTATTAGCAGCTGAGTTGTCAATTCAACCACACCTGGAGATTAATTATCTGTAGGCAAAGTGATCAGTAGCATAGTAATATGATAGTTTTGATAGTAGTAACAGTAGCAACAGTAACGGTAACCGTGATAGTAGTAATTTTGTAGCAGGTGTAACATTGATGATAGCAGTAGTAACTTAGCAGAACAACATAAGATAAATTCGTAGGCATTGGATCGGTGACTTGTTGGATGATATTCATCATGAGACATTATAACCTAGGGCGATACGACACTAGCTCCAGTACGTCAATATAATGTAGGCATGTATTCCGTATATAGTCATACGTGCTTATGAAAGAACTTGCATGACATATTTTGTCCTACCCTCCCGTGGCAGCGGGGTCCATATTAGAAACTAATGGATATTAAGGCCTCCTTTTAATAGAGAACCATAACAAAGCATTAACACATAGTGAATACATGAACTCCTCAAACTACGGTAATCACTCGAAGAAATCCCGGTTTGTCACTCTGGGGTTACCGGATCATAACACGCAGTAGGTGACTATAACTTGCAAGATTGGATCTAGAACATGGTTATAATGGTGACAACATAAACGGTTGAGATTTGAGTTCATGGCACCTGGGCCCAAAGTGACAATCATTAAGCATGGCAAAGTCATCGCAACATCAATCTTAGAACTTAGTGGATACTAGGGATCAAGCACTAACAAAACTAACTCCATTACATGATGAATCTCATCCAACTCCTCATTGACCAGCGAGCCTACGAAGGAATTACTCAATCTAGGTGGGGAGCATCATGGAATTGGCGATGGAGAAGGGTCCATGATGACGAAGAACGAAGATCCCCCTCTCCGAAGCCCTAAACGGACTGTAGATCTGCCCTCCTGATGAAGAACAGGAGGTGACTCCGGCTCCATCTCGTCGATCGCGATAATTCGTTCTACTTGAATTTTTTCTGGAATAATGTGATTTTATAGCGTCGGAATCAGGGTCTGCGGTGCCACCAGGTGGGGACAACCCACCTGGGCGCGCCAGGAGAGGGGGAGCGCCCTGGTGGGTTGTGCCCACCCAGGAGCCCCTCTCCGGTAGGTCTTGGCTCCAGAAATTCTTATATATTGTATAAAAATTCCTCGCAAAGTTTTGTTCCATTCTGAGAACTTTTATTTCTGCACAAAAACAACACCATGGTAGTTCTGCTGAAAACAGCGTCAGTCCGGGGTTAGTTTCATTCAAATCAGGGAAATTTGGGTCCAAAACAAGAGGAAAAGCATTAGGAAAAGTAGATACGTTGGAGAAATATCACGCGGCCGAGATGGGGAAGAGAGGAGGAAGAAGAAGAGAGGAGGAAGAAGAGGGAAAGATGGGGACGAAAATGCATTAAATCTCAATTCTACTAGTACTACAACCAGGATATATCGTCCTTTGGAGTGTAAATAGTTAAGCCGATGACATGTGGGTCTACCTCAAGAGGACCCATATGTCAATTAATGGAAGAGAGGGGTGCGTAGGCATATCTGCGGAAGCGTGCTCCACTGGCAAACATGATGACAGTACTAGGTAAGGCTGATTTAGTAACACCAACATGCTGGTTCAGCTTATTAATTAAGTGTCCCATCTGCTGCAGTGTGTATTGTCACTTCACTATGAAGACTAGTTGAATAGTTCTCTCTGACCGAGATGGGGAATAATGGATCGCCAAGACTTCCTATCTACAGTATCCCTATGCCTCTACTCTCATCCTTTCTAAGAAGATGAAACATTGGCCAAGGCACCCGACACCAATAATGTAGGAGTACTAGTACTATTTTGTGTCAAACTTTGACCATCTATTTAACTAATGAAATGTTAATGCATCTCACCAAAAATCATATCATTGGATTCGTATTTGTACATAGTTTTTAATGGAATAGTTTTTATGACATGCATTAACACTTTGTTAGTTAAATTTATGGTCAAAATTTTACACTAAGTACGAAGGGGACCGTTAAACCAAGACGGACGTTTATATACAGGTCAAAAAAACAATCATCAACCAAGGTAGTAGTAAATGATGAGTGCCTGAAGAATTTTTTTCTGAAAGTACTCAATAATTGGCTCGTTTTCCTCAAGAAAATTGTGTTTACGAACTTATTAATTGGAATGCATGCGTGAGGAACAAATGACCTGAACTTTTACACGCATTGGCGAGTCTTCTCCTAATTGTTGCATGCATCGTTTTAATGAAGCTTGAAATATGAACATGTCAACGGGAGGGAGTAAAAGCCTCATGCATGCATGCATGCAACATGCAATAGTCACACGTACACATGCACGCATGCAACACTCACGCATCCATGTGGCACATAGCACACGACGCAAGACACACGCTCACGCTCAAGTGCTCAACCTACTCCCTCCGTCCGTGAAAGATTGTACATATAGAGATTTACACATTGACCAAGAGGAACCAGAACTTCATGGCATAATTAACGCCCAAAAGTAGTAGACTTATATGTGCATGCGACCATTGAGAGAAGAAGATTAAATGTAGGTTGTTGCATGTTGTAATTAAGGATAGACATGTGGCCTATAGCTAGAGCACAAGTTGGTGCATTAGTCAATCAATATTAATTAGATTAAAGGTTAAGTGCATTGAAAGTGTAGATGTACACTCTTTGTTGGAAAATTTTCTAATGCTAGATGTACAGTTTTTCACGCACCGAGGGAGTACACGTGCATGCACTCACATACACAGCCAGGGTGGTTCGCGTGCAAGGGTTGGACTCCTATCGCACCTACGTAGAGTTTTGTTTAACTGATTTCTTTCCTCTGCCAACTGATAGGTGGGACCCAAAAACCAAGTGTCAATTTAACCAGTCAACAAAGTGTCGCGTCGACTATGTGGCTAGTCAGTAGGGTGAAATACGGTGCTCTATGGCGAGCTAGTGACCGTATAATCACCGCAAAACTATATAGTGACCGTAATGAGCGTATGGTTACATACGTTGACCGCCAGTGTATTTTTCTCGTTTCAAATTAAGGCATATTAACCGAATAGGATGCAGTATGGAATAGTACTGCTTTGATGTGTCCAGTCAACTCGCTGAACATGGAGAAGCTTGCTTACTACGTCTCCCTCAGCCACGCGTGGTGGCTCACGGGACGAGGAGAAGCTTGCTTACTATGTATGCCTATGCCCTCCCCCTCGCCCACGCGCGGTGGCTCACAGTACGAGTAGAGGGTTTTGACTATAGCGCCCTCTCCCTTGCCCTCACGGTGGACGTGCATCAGTTCATTCGGTATCAGATTGCCAGAAGCATATTGTACTGTAGTACCATCATTGTTGGACCTTCCGAAGAGGCGAAGAGCCAAGTGCAAGGTTCATAGGAGTACGAACTGTTGAACCTCCCGAAGAGGCAAAGAGCCAAGCACAAGGTTTTTTAGGAGTTGTCGTCCTATTAGGAGTACTACAACTATAGCGAATGATGCTATTGTATGATGCCGCCACATCACCTATATCCGGAGCTATGCCACCTTTTTTGACACAGAGCGTGTTGGAGCTTGTGCAACAGCCACACAAGTTGCACATACACATAACACATTTAAAGTAAAAATGCTAGTATGCCACATAAGTTCATCTCCACTTCATGTGATAAATTTGTGCATGACTAGTCTACATATATTCACAGCGCTACCATTCACAATTTACCATACTCCACTTACATGTTATAGACGGGCTCCATGTCCTCCTCCAGGTTCCAGTACCAGGTGTTCTTCATGGATGGCACGATCCATAGCGGTGGGCAACAGGAATCATTGCCGCAACTTTCTAGTTTGGTTCCACATGATGGAGACTCATCCAAGCTGAACGGCATAATCTGGGATAGCGTGTCCCAGCATGTCGTTCATCGGGCGGATGCGCACTGAAGACACAACCATGCTTCATGAATGGCAGGCCTTCGGTGTCGTTCACGGAAGGTGGCATCCGCTTGACAATGTGGTAGTTGTCCCCAATGAAAAACGAGTACTCTCCAAGAGTGTTCCTCGGCACCCACATAGCACCACGGGGATCGAACCCGGCGTTGTTCATGCGGTACACGCGGCATCTCAGATCTGGACACATGGTGACGTACATGGTCAAGGTCCATGCGTAATAATGTTGTGCTCAAATATGGAGGTGAGTAATATTGTGCAGCAAATAGTACTACTCCGGTATAGAGGAAGTAAAATAACCGGCTTTTTATATATAACCACTCTTGGCTACATGGATGAGATAGTAAGACATGCAAAAACAAAAATGATGGGACCTAGTGGGTTCAAGTCTTCAAGGGCCTAGCTATCTATACCCGTCCTCCAAGGTAAAAAGTACTAGTACTAGTAAGTAGTACTACAATGAAAGAGAAGGCGAGAGGGTTAAAAATATAATTCTAAATTGTAGTACTAGTACAGTAAAAATGTCCCAGTCAAGAAAAGAAAATAACTAACAAGTACTACTACTCTAACACACAACAATGAGAAACTGGAATACCTGGGTAGATGGTGACGGTCCGATCGTGGTAGATCGTGTGACCATGTTGCACATCGGTGGTACCATGGGTAACGACTACTAAGATAGTAGATCCCAATATGCCAAAGTCAGCTACAAGGTTCTAGGTTAGACCGAATCGCGGATGCAAATGAGAAACTGGAATCCAGGATTGGCGATCTTATTTTGATCGGGGGATGACTGGTCCCGGTAAAATAATGGAGTACCGTTAGAGATGGAAATGACGGTTTGTGCATTCCGTTTGTAATCTCCCGTACCGTAGGATGACAACCAGATGAAACAAGTCCGCTGGCTTGTCACCACGAAGATGCGGCCTACATGGCACACGGCGTCTTCGAACGTGTAGGGGTACAAATCTGCCGCAACCAACATGTGCCAGCCTCTGCCGTTACTGCCTCTTGTATTGATGGCAATCCATATGTCGACCACCCCGATGAGATAGTAATCGTCGTAGCCACGTCGCTTTGTCGGCGGGTCCGCAATTAGCATCTTCTTCAATCTCATGTACGCATCATCATACGTATTCAAGCCTAACCAGACCGAAAGGCCGATCCAAATGGTGGAGAAGGGGTCTACGGGAAGGGCCGCACTACTGTGGATGTTGTACAAAATGATGGTCGTATCCGGTCGGAGGTATGCAGGTCAATCTTCGTTGGCACCAACCAAGACCTATATATAAGATGGTGGGCAGCGAAGAAATTACGGGATGGAATAACTAAGTACTATATTTAGAATATACACTACATGATCAGACTCCATGACTGACCTGCTCATCGGACAAAATCTGACTACCTCTCAACGTCGGCAACTCTATCGGAGTCAACGTGGCCAGGGAGCGGTGGACTGTTCGATGGATTGTCCCATAGAATAACCTTCTCCTCGAGGACACATGGAAGACCAACAAGCATGGCCTTTTCCCAAGCCTGTTTAAGAACCGTCTTAAAAAAAGTTGGTGTAGGAAGCACCAAGTCTTGCAGCGGTGAGGACGTCGGAGCGGCATGCGATTTCTCCCAGAGGATCATTGTCCAAGTTCTCCCAGCCCCGGCGAGGAGGAGAACCGGCTGGAGAATCCATGGGAGCAGCAACGAACTGCCTTGGTATCTTTGGGGGGAGGGGACTGGCGAGGAGGTGATAAGAGCGTAACCGCAGAGCCTCGTCCCTTCGCTAAGGAAATTATGTGGGCAAGCCTAGTGATAGTGCCTCATGCCCCGCGATAATGAGGCTATTATTTACTACGTAGTACTATAGCAGTAGTAGTACTACTTTCTCAACTAGTAGTGCGATGTACTGTACTTCTATAGTACACCAGTTTTGAACTCTTGAATATCAAGGCCAAGGAGCTACAGTTGCAAGTGGAGGGTACTACTGTTCTCTAGAACCATTGTTGTACTATCAATGCAGGGAAAGTACGCCTGCGTGGTGCGTACTCTTAGATACTCTATTCAAGCACGTAGCTGGCCTACTCAGCAGATCCTCTCTCACACACACTAGCAGCCTGTTTATCAGCGACGGTTACTGCGGGGGCAGAACATTTGAGTTCTTTGATACAGCGAGACTAGGCTTTTCGCTTCCATTTGTGGAGGTGTAATGGATCTCGTCAAACTTTTTTAGTTCCTTCTTTATGAATGAGTCGAGGCAAAGGTTTTGCCTCTGTTTCAAAACAATAAAATCACATCAAGTGGAATTTCTTTTATAGAGCCGATAATGGAGCGAAGTCCATGCGTGCAACGCCATAAGCTACAGAGTAGTAGAGTAGCACTTTACATACTGAGCCATATTGCACAGTTGCCAATGTGGTTCATGTCATAATAGCACTGCTCCACCCATCGAGCTAAACAAGCTTAGTTGTAAAAATTCAAATATGATATTATGCTTTTTTTGCGGGTGAAATATGATATTATGCTCATATTAGTAAAACTAAGACATGTTTAATTGGTCAACTAAATGTTCCTACTTTAGTTTCGAAATGCGTGTGAGCCACATATGGAGAGACCGGAAGGAATAGTATTACTCTGTGCGCTCTGGTTCATCATGGGTGGGCAACAGACATTGTATAGAAAGAATTGTAATACCTTCAATCTGCTTGCTCTTCTGTTTTCTTTAACATGATCCTCTTCTCTTCTTTAATAAGTATGTTTCTTGTTGATAAGAGTAGCAGAGACATTTGCGGTCTACTGGTCAGGTCGAGTTGTTCTTCCTTAGTATATTTTGAATCTGTCAGGTCAGGTCGACTTGTTCTTCTTTACTATATGTTGAAGCTGTCATTTGCGAAGTATCATCACTTCTGGATCTCTCATATTTTGAGTAGTAGGCCACATTATATTAATGCCCACACCAAATTACAACATGCATGGCATCTCTCAGAAGAATTGCAGAGATAGCACAAAGGGGTTTACAGGGAGCAGTATTGGATTAGAATCACTTCTGCATTACAAACATAATCTCACTTGTTTCTATATTTTCATGCATGTCAGGTACTGAACATGGTCAAAATGAATATGAGAATGTGCGCACAAGAGGAATATTGCGAAACAATCCACTAGCTAACAAACTTGGCATGGTGGAGGATGGCCTATCTTATTCACCCATCAAGGTGCTTGCTCTAACATGGCAAGGTTGTATTGGTCGCACATATTTTGCATATGACCTCTTGCATTACTTCTACTTTGTTACACCCACATATCCTTAGTTTAAGCATCATATATGAGTATATGCCATACCTATCCATTTTCTGTACCTATTCCATGTGTCATTATAGTATGTTTTTCCAGTCAAATGTTGTTCTTTCGTAATAGATGTCCAAAAGGAAGAGGGTGAGTGCAGATCCTCAAGGAGTACAAACTAGGTATTTGGAAAAGGTAGTGATACTTGTTAAATTGGATAGATCAGCAGCCACAGAAAACACACGCCCAACTGTACACCACTTTACCCCTACTCCACTGGCCAAACCCCTATTAGAACTGCAGAGAGCCTAGCGCCAGGTACTGTCTATGATATCAATTCAAAATTTGAACTCCTAAATTTCTGCATGTGCCTTACCTTCTCTCTTGTATGAAAACTAATTTCAGATGAATCTCCTTGCTCCAAGGATCATAGGATCTCACAACAATACTGGGCACTACATTGCTCTTGTCAGTACCTCTTGCTCTTTGTCAACATACTTGCACTCATTGTTGTTGGATTATATATGTAGCATCACTATAAATGTTCGCTTCTTTATCCTCCCTTTGCTCAAAATTATAATATCTATATTTAGTCTTAGATAAATGTAGAATTAACACAATGGTGATGAAGTTTGGGATTCCTCATGTAAGTACCTATTGTCATGTAGTCCCTCTGTATCGAATTAATTGTTGCTTAATTGGATGTATTTAGAACTTAATAGTGCTACATGCATCCATTTGGGCGACAAGTAATAACGGGCGGTTGCAGTATTACTGTACTTGCATTGCGAGATAGTTGATTGTCTAGCATTACTCTGCATCTTATCTGCCCTGCTCTCCACTTTCTCCAAATTATCAGATCTACATTTACTCTTACCAAAATGTTGAATAAAGCCAATGCCACTGCACACACTAGTGTCTGCATTCCTCTTGTCAGTACCTTTTGCCTTGTAACGTTGTACTTAATTAATTGCTATTTGATTATGTATCATCACTCTGCACCCGAGCTTCATTATCCTCTATTTCTTCCAATATTATTTGATCTATATTTACTCTTTACAAAATGTAGAATAATGGCAACACTTATAAAGAGGTTTCTTTGGGGAACTTATTGAATTGTCCTTCCATCGACATGGATAAGGGCTTTGTCCAGCCCGTGTTAACATGTAATGTAAGTTCATCCTTCTCAAGCCTTCAAACTTTGTTGTAGTATAGATTTGGATAGGCATCATTTCCTCCACTACTGTTTACTTTGGTGTTTACATCTGATTGGATGTTTGCAATAACTACCATTCTTAAATTGTAGTTGTAAAAAGATGTTCCTTATGCAGAACATATCCATTTATTTGCTTATATAATTGTGAAACCTATTATGTGTCTCCATGTTTCTCTTTCAGAGTCGTATCTCTTATGCCAGGCAGAACTTTAGGGAAGATAGTGAGCCAAACCATCTTGAAGAGAGCGAGATGACCCCAAGGTCCTGTCTTGATGAAGACAGTGAGTTGAAACTACTCACCAGCAGCTATTAGACAACCTTTGTGGAGTTGCTGCCTCAATCAGTTTGACTTCTACATTCTCAACTTAAAGCGGAAAGGCTTGCTTTAGCTCAGCTCCGACTTGATGTCAATGATGCAATGTAGATCTCAGAGGACTGCTTTGCAGGCTTTCGTGCTATACAGCTAGGGATAGAGCATCTATCGTTCACACAACTGAGGTCTCATCAGCTTGTTCGGTTGCTTGCGGTGCACATCCCGGCCAGGCCTAATGCCTTCTGAAGTGCTCTCAGTTTTGTATATTCTTTTGTCGGCGCATTTATATGCACTGGTGGCGACCTTTGATGCCCAGTATATGTAATCTGCGGTCACAATGCGCTTTATTATCACAAGTGGCGAACTTTGATGCCATGTGGATGTAATACGCCATAATTTCTTTATTGTATAGTCTAGGTTTATTCTTGGTCGGTATGCTTTGATTTAGGCCGTCTTTAGGCCGACCCATTACTCGCTATATATGGGCCAAAACATGGGCCTATAATCATCTTGGGCCATTAGCAGGTCTAAACGTATAGTAGGTTTCCGCCTTTAACAGGCTGACTAAAGTTCTGGCCAGCTGGGCCAGAGAATACCATAGGCTTTTAATAGGCTAAAAACTAGATTGGGCTAGTGTTGAGCTAAAAAATTCACGGGCCGAAACTGCCTAAGGCCCATGTTTGGCCCAAATAGGACGAGCCGTTAATACGCCAAAATATATCTCGGCCTCTGTTTGGCCCAATAAAATTATGGGCTTTAAGCAGGCCGGTATCAATGTGGGTCGTAGGCCCAACAGTGGAAAATCCCCATTGGTCGGGGCTGCTAATGGGTTATCGGATCCAAACTGGAACTCGATAGCTTAATAGTTTCCCGTTACATTGGATGCCATGTGTCGGTTACCCTTGAAGAAAGCACTTCCATGACGCGTCATTTATCATCATGGAAGTGGACACTTCTGTGATGATAATTTTGGTAATGTCATGGAACACTTCTACAACAGCACAGGTATGACTATGTTGATTCTGTCATAAAATCTTCATGGATATACATGCATGATAGAAAACGTGACCTACTGTGACAAAAACGTATCATCACGGAAGTGTATTTTTTTGTAGTGCATCACAAAGCACCTCTCCCATTGCAAGAAAAACCAATCTAGTTGGCCAAACCAAATCGATAGATCGGAGAGAAATACAAAGTTGTCTTAATAATGAATAAAAGAGTTCAAGGAATACTCAAATAATATTCATAAATAATCTGATCATAAATCGACAATTCATCGGATCTCAACAAACACACAACAAAAGAAGATTACATCAAATAGATCTCCAAGAAAATCGAGGAGAACATTGTATTGAAGATAAAAGAGAGAGAAGAAGACATCTAGCTACTAGCTATGGACCCGAAGGTCTATGGTAAACTACTCATATATCATCAGATGGGCAGCAAGTTTGGTGTAGAGGCCCTCCATGATCGAATCCCCCTTCGTTGGAGTGCCAGAAAAGGCCCCAAGATGGGATCTCATGAGAACAGAAGCTTGCAGCGGCAGAAAAGTCTTTTTGGTGTGCCCTCTGGCATATGGGGAATATTTGGGTATTTATAGAGTAGAGATTAAGATTAGAAGAGCTGCGAGGGGCCCATAGGCCTAGGGGTGCGCCCCTAGGTCTTGTGGCTCCCTCGTGGGTCTTATGGCCTCTTCCCCAAGCTTCGTGGTTGCCTTCTGGTCCAAGAAAAATCCTCAAAAAGTTTCGTTCCGTTTGGTATTGATTTTCTATAATAGACAAAAACTGGGATAAAAATAACAACTGGCACTGGGCACTAGGTTAATATGTTAGTCCCAAAAACTGATCAAAAAATAGCATACTAATGCATATAAAACATCCAAGATGGATAATATAATAGCATGGAACAATAAAAAATTATAGATACGTTGGAGACGTATCAAGCATCCCAAAGCTTAATTCCTGCTCGTCCCTGAGTAGGTAAATGGTAAAAATAGAAATTTTGATGTGGAATGCTACAGAACATATTTATCAATGTAATTTTTATTATTGTGGCATGAACGTTTAGATCCATAAGATTCAAAACAAAAGTTAATATTAACATAAAAAAATAATACTTCAAGCATACTAATAAAGCAATCATGTCTTCTCAAAACATCATGGCTAAAGAAAGTTATTCCTATAAAATCATATAATCTTGTCATTCTCTATCTTCATCGCACAAAGTATTTATCATGCACAATCCCGATGACAAGCCAAGGAATTGTTTCATACTTTTAATGTTCTCAAGGTTTTTCAACTTTCACGCAATACATGCGCGTGAGGCATGGATATAGCACTATAGGTGGAATAGAGTATGGTGGAGGTTGTGAGGAGAAGACAAAAAGGTTAAAGTTTCACATACTCTAGGAAAATTAATAGACTATGGAGATGTCCATCAATTGATATCGATGCATGTGAGTAGGGATTGCCATCCAACAGATGCACTAGAGCTATAAGTGTATGAAAGCTCAAAAGAAAACTAAGTGGGTGTGCATCCAACTTGCTTCCTCACAAAGACCTAGGGTAATTTGAGGAAGCCCATCACTGGAATATACAAGCCAAGTTCTATAATGAAAAATTCCCACTAGTATATGAAAGTGATAAAATAGGAGACTCTCTATTATGAAGAACATGGTGCTATTTTTGAATCACAACTGTGGAAAACGATAGTAGCATTGTCCCTTCTCTCTTTTTCTCTCATTAATTTTTTATTTTTTTTCTTTTTGGGCTCGTTGCCCACTTTTTTTAATTTTAAGTCTGGAGTCTCATCCCAACTTGTGAGGGAATCACAGCTTCCATCATCCTTTCCTCACATGGGACAATGCTCTAATAATGATGATCATCACACTTTTATGTACTTACAACTCAAAATTTACAACTCTATACTAGAACAAAGATATGACTCTACATAATGCCTCCGGCGGTGTACCGGGATGTGCAATGATCTAGCCTGACATGTATAAAAATATGAATGCTGGCCAAGCCACAAATACTATGTCAACTATATGATTACGCAAAGCAATATGACAATGGTGGTATTTGTCATAAAAAACAAAATGGTGGAAGTTGCATGGCAATATACCTCAGAATGTCTATGGAGATGCCATAATAGGTAGGTATGGTGGCTGTTTTGAGGAAGGGTATATGGAGGGTTTAATGCACCGACGAAAGTTGCGCGGTACTAGAGAGGCTAGCAATGGTGGAAGGATGAGAGTGTGTATAATCCATTGACTCAACATTAGCCATAAAGAACTCACATACTTATTGTGAAAATTTATTAGCCATCAAAGCAAAGTACTAATATGCATGCTCCTACGGGTATAGATTTGTAGGAAAAGACCATCGCTCCTCCCCGACCGCCACTCATAAGGAAGACATTCAAAAATAAATCATACTCTAACTTCATCGCATAATGATAGACCATATGTGCATGCTTCGGGAATCACAAACCTCACAATTATTTCTACTAATCCACAATTAGTCTCTAGCATGACTCTAATATTACCATATTTATATCTCAAAGAAAATGCAAGGAATCAAACTTCTCATATATTCAATGCTCTTTATGAATGTTTTTATTATATTCCTCTTGGATACCAATCATATTAGGACAAAATTCATAACCTAAGCAAATTGCCATAATATTTTTAATACTCCCAAAATAATATAAATGAAGCATGAGAGTTCATCAATTTATACAAAATAAAACCACCGTTGTGCTCTAAAAAGATATAAGTGAAGCACTAGATCAACTACCTAGCTGAAAAGATATAAGTGAAGGACATAGAGCATTCTAATAAATTCACGATTAATGTGTGTCCCTCTCAAAAGGTGTGTACAGAAAGGATGATTGTGGCAAACTAAATAGAAAATACTCATACAATACAAGACACTCCAAGCAAAACACATATCATGTGGTGAATAAAAATATAGCCTCAAGTAAATTTACCAATGGATTGACGACAAAAGAGGGGATGCCATTCAAGGCATCCCTAATCTTAGATGCTTGGTTGTCCTTGAATATTACCTTGGGGTGCCTTGGGCATACCCAAGATTAGGCTCTTGCCACTCCTTATTAAATAGTCCATCAAATCTGTACCCAAAATTTGAAAATTCACAACACAAAACTTCAACAAAAAACCCGTGAGATCCATTAGTATGATAAAACAAATCTCCACTTTTAGGTACTGTTGTGAACTGATTCCAATTTTATATTTGTGTTATATCTACTATATTCTAACTTCTCCATGGTTCATACCCCCCGATAATACCCATAGATTCATCAAAATAAGCAAACAGCACATCGAAAACAGAATCTGTCAAAACCAGAATAGTCTGTAAAGACCCGAATATTAGTCATACTTATGTATCTTCGAAAATTCTGAAAAATTAGGAAAACTGAGGTACTTCATATATCAATATTTTGTAAAACATTCAGAATTTTTCCACACTCCTGTGAATTTTAACATTTCAGTTACTGGACGCAAAAGTTTCTGTTTTTCAGCAAAATGAACTCAATTATCACCATAGATCATCCCAAAGGTCTTACTTGGCTCAAACACTAATTGAAACACTAAAACACAATTATTACAGAAGTAATATTGTGTATTCTCATAAAAACAGAAAACAAAAATATTGGGTTGTGATGAGGACATCAATACCATTGTTACACCCACAGCCCCTGCTATTATACTTATTGGACCGATTACTAGAGCTCGGGCACGCCAGTTAAATTACCAGGTACTTTCGTTTCTTGGTAATGATTTTAATGTTCATGAGAATATTGTGTTGCCTAAATTTGATACATTTGTTTTGCTTACAAATGAATGGCCTAGCTTGGAGAAGGATGAACATTGGAGCAAGAACAAGCATGGAGTTGATGGCATGCGCAAGGGAAACAAGAACAGAGTTTCAAGTGATGATTTCAGGACTTTGAAGCCACTATAATGAGTGCACGAAGCCTTGGATTAAATATACAAGATGCCACTTCATAATTTTTGTCTAGAGGCTATTCTAGGTGCTGCGTCACCTTATTATTGGGCCAGACCCATGTAATTTTGAAATACTTGAATATAGGTTGTTTTTAGAGTCTGTATGTGTGGGGAAAAAAGAGTTAGGGTTGGTTTCGAACCCCTCCTCCAAGGGCCACAAAATCCCCCCATCTTCCTCCATATATACAGCCCTTAAGGCATCGGTTAGACTCTGGGTTTTGTTTAGATTAAAAGTTCGCCGTAGCTGCAACTTCGTGTACTTCGTTTGTATTCAACGACCAGACAAAGGCGTCACAAAACCCCACCTTCATTAATAAATCTTTCATGTTATATTCGCAATATCCATATTGCAATCTCAGTTTCTTGCTTGTTCTTTGTTTGCTCGCAGGAAACAGACCCTCGTGGTCAGGTAGGTTGTGCTCCGGCGTGGTTAATAACCTCTCGGAGTTGGTTTAGCGATTGCTAAGGCGCGACTTCCTCATACGTTCGTAGTTGGATCGTTAAAGTATATTCCACCATAAACGATAGCCACCATCTTATCGAAAGACGGGACACCTTTGCCTCTATCAAGTGGTTTCAGATTTCCAGGTTGCTCGGTGAGATTTTACAGCTTTTCGTAGTTTAGATCGAGTCTGTTCTTCATACCTATTGTCCATGAAAAAGAAAAAAAATTAGGGTTAGTTCATCCTATCCGAACCAGTCTGAGCCTTTGCATAGTTTTTTCAGTATTTTGGTTTGTTGAATTTGCGGTTGCATCTCGTGTCAAGTTGCTGGTCTTAGCGTCTAGTCTTTTAGAGTTTCGAGTTCTGGTCATAAGTTGTAACGCTGCCACCACACCGTCATTATCGCCCCTGCCATCTACCACCACCGCTTATCCGCCACCGCTCTGAATCCATATCAATATACCATCACTAATGCGTATCCATATACCACCACCGATTCGTATCCATATACCACCACCGCTGCCATATACCACCACTGCTGCCATATCCTACCACCATATATCCACCACCAATCCGAGTTCTTTCATATTAGGTTTGTTTTCAAGATCCATCTAATTTCCGATTCGTGTTTCCTTGCCTGAATAGGTTTCGAAAAAAAAGAGTCTGGAGACCACCGGGCAGTTTTTAGGCCAAAATTTTGGCCACCGAAAATATTTTTCCCCTATTCTATATTTAGGCTCTTCTGAGTCTTTTGAGACACTCGCCATCATAGTGATTTTTTGTCGCACTTTTTCATCGTCGCTCCCCTGATTTCTGAAAAAAAATTTGTCCAAAAAATTCCATGCCCATCCTGTCATTGTGACCTGGGAAGAGTTTTGAGACACTCGCAATTATAGTGATTTTTTGAAAAAAAAAGAGGAGCGCAAAAAAAAAGAGCGCCAAAAAAACAGAGCAAAGAAAAAAATTCAGAGTGTGCTTTTCCCTTGTTGACGTGCAGCGATGTGATTTTGTTAGTGTTCTAGGGTCGCGTCTCTAGCACGGTCTAGCCTAGGACCAGTACAGTACCGTTGTTGAGCGTTTATTCAAGTTTGCATCTCTGAATTGATTATTGCTAATCTTTTTTCTACCATATTATATGTCTTCCTAGCTCCACATAAATCTACGCCGTGTGTTTGACTCTCCCTGGTAATCACTCTATCCAAGCTTTGAGAGTTTTGACTATAGCGGTTGCCGATCACCGCCTACTGCTGGGTAAGAACTGGTAAGAATTTGAGATTTGCTTGATGGATTTGCGACACCCACCACCACCACTTGTTAGTAGTCTGTAGGATCATATTCTTGTGTGTTTCTATTGCTACTAACCGTGGCAGGATCACAAACCGACGAGATTGACTGGGAGAACTTGATGAACAAGGAGCTTCATGATAAGTTTCAGCAAATGATGAGTGGACAGGGGCAAGATGTGCTAAACCGATTTGAAGAGGCCATGGAGAAGATAGATGGCATGGAGAAGAAATCCGAAACAAAGCTCGATAACAAGTTTACTGAATTGCTTTCGTGTTTTCCACCACCACCGTCGGCTGCACCTGTCGCACCTCTACAACAACAACAACAACAACAACAATAACAACAACAACAACAACAACAACAACAACAACAACAACAACAACAACAACAACAACGTCGCCTTCCAAATCAAGTGGGACGAGCAGTGTGCGTTTCCCTTGAGCCTGGTCAAAATTCCGGTGCTGCTGTTAATGCTTATGTAGCTCCTGCTGCTACTGCGGAGGTGGAGAACCATTACAAGGATGAGGTTGATCAAACTCAAAACTACGTGCAACCACCAACACCACTACCACCAGTTCGTCCTCATGCATATCATCGCAGTGGTAGGGCTGCACCACCACCTGAGGTACGAGATCATGACCATCTTCCTAAATTAAAATTGAATATTCCACCATTTGAGGGTAGATATGTACCTGATATATATCTTACTTGGGAGTTAGAAACTGAACAACGTTTTACATGTTTACAATATCCTGAGGAGCGACGTGTTCCTGCTGCTGTTTGTGCTTTCACTAGTTTTGCTTGTGTTTGGTGGTCTGAATATTGTAGATTATATCCTATTCCAGCTACTTGGCCTACTTTGAAAATTGCGATGCACACTTGCTGGGTTCCACCATACTATCAACGTGAATTGCTTCAAAAATTGCAGCATTTGAGACAAGGAAAAAATTCCGTAGAAGAATATTATCAGGAATTACAAACTGGTATGATTAGATGTGTTATTGTTGAGGGTAATGAAGCTATGCCTACACGTTTTATTGGTGTACTAAATAAAGAGATTCAGATCATTCTAGAGTATAAGTAATATAATAATATCACTCGTTTATTCCATCTTGCTTGCAAAGCTGAACAAGAAGGTGCAGGATCAACAGGCATTGGCGCGAACTAACTTTTCTGCAGGTCGACCATCATCATGGACACCGCGTGCAACCTCTACTTCCACATGTTCTGCTACACCAGCACCTCCGTTAGCTGCAACCTCCAACCATGATACAAGAAAGCAGGCACAACCACCACTATCTTCCAAGAGCACACCTTTTGGGCCTGCATAGAGCTCTTCTTCATCCATGGCATCAACAGGGCAACCACATGATATTATTTGTCGTCGTTGCAAGGGTGGAGGTCATTATGCGAGAGAATGCCCATCTAACCATGTGATGTTTGTTACTGAGGACGGTGGGTATGAGTTCGCTAGTGACTATGATGAGGAGACTTTGGCTCTTATTACAAGTGAAGAACACGGTGGAGATGATTCTGATCATGAGACGCAATACATGGCTGTTGAAGATGCTAACATGTATGAATGTTTAGTTGCTCAATGTGTTTTGAGTGTGTAGGTTACACAAGCTGAGCAAAATAAGAGGCATAATTTGTTCCATACAAAGGGAGTTGTGAAGGAACGTTCTATTCGCGTCATCATAGATGGAGGGAGCTGTAACAACTTGGCTAGCATGGAGATGGTGGAGAAGCTATCTCTCACCACAAGACCACATCCACATCCTTACTACATCCAATGTTCAACAACAGCGGCAAGGTTAAGCTAACACGTACTATTCGTGTGCATTTAGTATCTCTACATATGCTGATTATGTTGATTGTGATGTGGTACCCATGCAAGCATGTTCCTTATTACTTGGTAGACCATGTCAATTTGATAAAAATTCTGTACTCCATGGTAGAAACAATCAGTATACTCTTGTTCATAAGTATAAAAATATTACTTTGCTTCCTATGACTCCTGATTCCATTTTGAAATATGATATTAATAGAGCTAATAAAGCAAAACAGGAGAAAAATAGGACTGAAAATCAGATTGTGGCAAAAGAATTTGAGAAACAAATGAAACATAATAATAAACCATCTAGTGTTGCTTCTGAAATTAAATTGAACAGTGCAAGTTTACTTGCCAAGAAATCTGATATTGATGAGCTAGATTTCAGCAAATCTGTTTGCTATGCTTTTGTGTGCAAAGAGGCATTATTTTCATTCGAGGACGTGCCTTCCTCTTTGCCCCCTGCTGTCACTAACATTTTGCAGGAGTTTGCTGACGTGTTTCCACAAGACGTGCCACCGGGATTACCACCTATTCGAGGGATTGAGCATCAAATTGACTTAATTCCCGGTGCATCGCTACCCAACTGTGCCCCATACCGTGCCAATCCAGAGGAGACGAAGGAGATTATGCGTCAAGTACATGAGCTGCTCGACAAAGGTTATATACGCGAATCTCTTAGTCCTTGTGTTGTTCCTATTATACTAGTGCCTAAAAAGGATGGTACGTTGCATATGTGTGTTGATTGTAGAGATATTAATAATATAACTATTCGTTATCGTGATCCTATTCCTAGGCTAGATGATATGCTTGATGAATTGAGTGTCTCTACAATATTCTCCAAAGTTTATTTGCGTAGTGGATACCATCAAATTCGTATGAAATTGGGAGATGAATGGAAAATAACATTTAAAACTAAGTTTGGTTTATATGAGTGGTTAGTCATGCCTTTTGGGTTAACTAATGCACCTAGTACTTTTATGAGACTAATGAACGAAGTTTAACGTGCTTTCGTTGGACGATTTGTGGTAGTCTATTTTGATGATATACTGATTTATAACAAACCGTTGGAAGAACACTTGGAACATTTATGTGTTGTTTTTATTGTTGTACGTGATGCACGTTTGTTTGGTAACCTTGGGAAGTGCACCTTTTGCACTGACCAAGTATCTTTTCTTGGCTATGTTGTTACTCCACAGGGAATTGGAGTTGATAAACACAAGATTGAAGCTATTGAGAGTTGGCCGCAGCCCAAAACGGTCACACAAGTGAGGAGTTTTCTTGGACTCGTTGGTTTCTATAGGCGTTTTCTGAGAGATTTTAGCACCATTGCTGCACCTCTCTATGAGGTTACAAAGAAGGATGTGCCTTTTGTTTGGGGTACCGCACATGAAGGAACCTTCACGGTATTGAAAGATAAGTTGACACATGCTCCTTTACTCCAACTTCCTAATTTCAATAAGACTTTTGAGCTTGAATGTGATGCTAGTGGAATTGGATTAGGAGGTGTGTTATTACAAGATGGCAAACCGGTTGCATACTTTTCTGAAAAATTGAGTGGGCCTAGTCTGAACTATTCTACTTATGATAAAGAATTATATGCTCTTGTTCGGACCTTAGAAACATGGCAACATTATTTATGGCCCAAAGAATTTGTTATACATTCTGATCATGAATCATTGAAACATATTAAAAGTCAAGCAAAACTGAGCCGTAGACATGCTAAATGGGTTGAATACATTGAGACTTTCCCTTATGTCATTAAACACAAGAAGGGTAAAGAAAATGTTATTGCTAATGCATTGTCTCTTTGTTATACTATGCTTTCACAACTTGACTTTAAAATATTTGGTTTGGAGACCATCAAAGATCAATATGTGCATGCTGCTGAATTTAAAGATGTATTGCAGAATTGTAAAGAAGGTAGAACCTGGAACAAGTTCGTCGTTAACAATGGACTTGTGTTTCGTGCTAACAAGCTATGCATTCCAGCTAGCTCCGTTCGTATTTTGTTGTTGCAGGAGGCACATGGAGGAGGATTAATGGGGCACTTTGGCGTGAAGAAGACGGAAGATATACTTGCTACACATTTCTTTTGGCCAAAGATGAGACGGGATGTTGAGCGTTTTGTTGCTCGCTGCACTACATGTCAAAAAGCTAAGTCACGACTCAATCCCCATGGTTTATATATGCCTTTGTGTGTACCTAGTGTTCCTTGGGAGGATATATCTATGGACTTTGTTTTAGGTTTACCTCGAAAAAGAAGGGGAGGGATAGCATATTTGTTGTCCTGGATAGGTTCTCGAAAATGTCACACTTTATACCATGTCATAAAAGCGATGATGTTGTTAATGTTGCTGATCTGTTCTTTCGTGAAATTATCCGCTTGCATGGTGTGCCAAATACTATTGTTTCAGATCGTGATACTAAATTTTTTAGCCACTTTTGGAGATGTTTTTGGGCTAAGTTGGGGACTAAACTGCTTTTTAGTACTACTTGTCACCCCCAAACTGATGGACAAACTGAAGTAGTCAATAGAACATTGTCTACTATGCTTAGGGCTATTTTGAAGAATAATAAGAAAATGTGGGAAGAATGCTTGCCTCGTATTGAATTTGCTTATAATCGTTCGTTGCATTCTACTACTAAGATGTGGCCTTTTGAAATTGTGTATGGTTTCCTACCTCGTGAACCTATTGATTTGTTGCCTCTTCCATCTTCGGAGGAGGTTAATTTTGATGCTAAACGACGTGCAGAATTGATCCTAAAAATGCATGAGTTAACTAAGGAAAACATTGAGCGTATGAATGATAAATATAAACTTGATGGAGATAAGGGTAGAAAACATATTGTGTTTGCACCTGGAGATCTTGTTTGTTTACATGTGCGTAAGGATAGATTTCCTGATTTGTGCAAATCAAAGCTAATGCCACATGATGATGGTCCTTTTAAGGTGTTAGATAAAATAAATGATAATGCATATAAACTTGAGCTACCTACAAATTTGGGGGTTAGTCCCACTTTTAACATTGTAGATTTGAAGCCTTATTTGGGTAAAGAAGATGAGCTTTCATCGAGGACGACTTCATTTCAAGAAGGGGAGGATGATGAGGACATCAATACCATTGTTACACCCACAACCCCTGCTACTATACATATTGGACCGATTACTAGAGCTCGCGCACGCCAATTAAATTACCAGGTACTTTCGTTTCTTGGTAATGATTCTAATGTTCATGAGAATATGACGCTGCCTAAATTGGATACATTTGTTTTGCTTACAAATGAAAATTCTAGCTTGGAGAAGGATGGACATTGGAGCAAAAACAAGCATGGAGTTGATGGCATACGCAAGGGAAAAAAGAACAGAGTTTCAAATGATGATTTCAGGACTTTAAGGCCACCATAATGAGTGCACTATAACACCCCCAGTGTCATGCTACAGTAATCCCCTAGTGATGGTGCCATGTCATCATGTTACTGTTGCTAATCTTCACTTGATCCAAATCACAATTCAAATTCAAATCCAATCGAAAGTCAAAAATTCATATTCTTCACACATGAAATCTAAAATGTTCATCTTGTGGCAAATAATCCATAACAAATATTGGTGGTGAACCAACATTTTTGCAAGGTGCTTAAATGGCCTAAACCAATTAAAGCAGTGGCTAAGACAATAGATTAAATGCCTTTTCAACTTATAAAAGTTACAAACTATTTCAAAAGCCCCACAATCTTTTTATTGCAGTGCCAACTATTGCAATGTAATTATGTAGCCAAGTCCCACATTTTACAGAATCCTTTTTGGCAACTCAAATATGGCAAAGCATTTTCTATAAAAAGAAAAGAGAAGAAGAAAATGAAAAAGGGGAAAAGGGAGAGAACCCCCTGCCCCCTATGGGCCTCAGCCAACCAGCCGGCCTAGCGCCTCCCCCGCGGTCGATCCCCTCCTTTCCTTCTGTTCGACCGACTGAGGCACCCCCGCCCGTTCCCGCTGGACCCGGCACGGCGCCCCGCACTGCCACGTCGCTGGCAAGGGGATAAGGGCAGCCCCGACGCCTCGGCTTCCCTCCCCACTCGCCCACTCCCCATTGCAATCCCTCTCCGCCTCCCCGCTTAGATCCCCTTCCCCCACGCGCTGCAGCTTCTCCTCTCCGCCATGGCCTCGTCACCGTGAATCTCGCGACCACCGTCGCCCTTTCGCCGCTCCGACAAGTCCGGGAGCTCCATCGTGCTCCGCCTCTTATTCCTCGACACTGGATCGGGACCGGGAGCGCCACCGCCGTCGCATTCTTTCTCTTCCTCATCTATGGCCACCGCGCGACCTCGCCGTCGATCTGCTCCACCGGTTCTCCTCGAGCCCGCTGCATAGACCCCACGCTCCCGCGGTGAGCTCATGCGTCGAATGTGCAGTTCCCTACCCCCTCTAGTCATGCGTAGCCCGTGCTTCAGCGTTAGGCCGCACCCTACACCGCCTGGCCTCATCGCCGACGTAGCCACGACGACCATAAGGTCTCGTGCATGCCACCATTGCACTCGCCACACTGCGTAGGCCCTGCCTCGCTCTTTAGATTGTTCGGTTTCGCGCTGTTTTGCCATCACCATAGATTGCCCGAAGCACCTCGCCACCGCCGAGCTCGTAGCGCTCAGTTCCGACCACCGCAGCACCTCGGTGCCGCCACTCGACGCGGCTCTCTGTCCGTGTCCGAACGCCGCTGCCGCTCACCTCCGCTCCGGCTCGCGCGCAGCCGCCCGGGCCTGCTCATGCGCGCACGTCGCCCGCGTTCCCGTCGCATCTCGCTGGCCCCGGCCGCGCGTGGCCGCTTCCCCCCACTGCTTGTGCCGCTGCTCCTGCCGGTGGCTTGCGCGTGCCCACCGCTCCTGGCCGGGACTAGCACGCCAGCCGCCCTCAGGCACGGACTCACCTAGCCCACGCTTGGTCGCCACCTTTGCCGCCTCCTCTGCTCGACGCCGGTGCCGCCTCAGGGCGCCCCAGCTGCTGCTGCGGCCACCCCTAGACGCAGCTCGCCGCCCCCGACCGAACGCACCACCCCGGGCGTCAGATGGACGCCGGGCGATGAATCCCGATGGCCACCCGAGCCCTCTGCCGCGAACAGGGCTCGCCAGAGCTCACTCCGGCGCCGGTGCTGACGTGGCCAACCAGGGCCACCCCTCCGGGTCACTGCCTAGTGGCCCCAGGGGCCCTGCTGGCCCTGTTGACCCAGTCAATGGCTGACTGGGTAGCACCCAGTCAATGCCTATGGGTCCCGCGCGGACCCGTTGACTGGTCAGCCGGCCGCTGATGCATTGATGACGCCTTGCTGGCGCCATTTTTTCTTTTCCGTCGATTTAAAGTAAATAAATAAATCCAGAAAATGGTTTAATCTTTGAAAATTCATAGAAAAGAAACCCTAGCTCGGATCGAAAAACTTTCTACATGAAAGTTGCTCAGAAAAATCCAATGAATCCGAATACGCTGTCGGTTCATCTGTCACATGCCCCTAGCATGATGAACATGGAACATTCCTGATGTGGAGCATCCCAAGGTCATCCCCATGGAGCTACCTACGTCTCCCACGTCACAACTTGGACCTATGACAAGAGCCCGAGCGAAGGCTATTGAAGATAAGGTGAACTCGCTCCTTTCTGAACTACCACCTTTGACACATGAGCCATGGCTACTACCTCAAACGAAAACACTATGTGTGCTCAGGTACTTGGAGGAAAGCCATGGAACATCTACATCCAATGGACAAGACGGCGAGGACACCAAGTGCAAAGGACAAGAAGAAAGGCTGACTCGGAAGCTACACCCACCGGACGACCGGCCCAGCCTGGACGTCCGCCCCCTGAAGGTCACGCCAGCCCAAGGAACTTAGGCCAACGAAAGCTACAGCTGCCGTACGTCCGACCAGGACCGGACGTCCGACATCTCCCAAGCTCCGGACGACCGAACCCCTCCGGATGACCGACGCTACGCCAACAGAACAAAATCTACGGAAATCTGAGGATCTCCGGGTGGCTGTCACATCCTTCACAGAGCCTAATTTATGGAAGTCCGAAGATCTACGGACATTCAGACCTCCGCGAGCCTCCGGATGACCGATACCTTATGGATGTCCGATCCCTGGCTGTGTCCAGTTATGGGCTGAGGCCCATGTAACCCTTCACTTCGCCTCCATTTGCACTAAGACTATAAATAGATCTCCTCCCTCCTCCTAGTTTGGATTATCATTGGTTTAGCTCATATGTGAGATAGAGCTTTGCTCATCCATTACGGATCTACTCCACGAGAGAGACCGTGGCCCCTCTATGGAGAAGATCCCCCTTGGATTCAAGATCCCCTCTTAGGTGGCCCCATCAAGACCTCCTCTGGGAGAAGAACCGGTTACCTTTGTATTGTCCTTTGTTATCCGTCGATCGTGACTCAATTTTGTTGGTTCGAGAGTTCTTCTTATGTTTTCCCTTGTGTTTCCCCGTGTGTTCTTCATGTTCTTAGTTGGGATCCGCTCCTTTCGTGAAAGATTGGCCATATAGGGTTCCACCCTACATCATCTTGGTATCATGAGCCACGTTGATCACGATTTCGTAGCCTCCCCATTGTGTTTTCTAGCCTTGTTTTGTTGATTTCGTCCTAAAATAGAAAATCCCCCACAAAATAGCCCCAATTTTTTTTGATTTGTTGGTGTCATGAAGTTTTGTTGGATTTGATCCATGGATTTGGTTTGCCACGAGTGGATCTAGCTTTTTCCCTTCTTCTCCACCATTTCCATCCACAAAATCGCCCAGATTCGACGAATTTCGACCTCTCCTTGTCCAACCCTAGTTGTTCATCCCGTGCCCGAAATTGCCCAGGCACTAGACATCCGACAGTTTCCGGACATCCGACGACCGGACGACCGTAATGCCCCCGAAGTCCGTACTT
Organism: Aegilops longissima; assembly: GCA_021605205.1. NCBI lineage: Eukaryota > Viridiplantae > Streptophyta > Magnoliopsida > Poales > Poaceae > Aegilops > Aegilops longissima. Next base: position 352,131,894 of record CM038681.1, on the reverse strand, counting down.
CCCTGAAGAAACTGAACCCCCCCCCCCCGGCCTGAAAAATTTCAACCACTGCCCCACTTCCGCATACGCATCCGCATACCACCACCACTTCCGGATAACACCACCAAAGCCTTCCCGCTACCAACTCCAACAATTTGGTCACATTTTACTTTGAGAATTTGAGTAGCGGTTCCCATGTCCTATTGTGTTTCGGCTATCTAGGTATGGTTCGACATCAACATCACCGCCGCTCATTTTCGCAATGGACTCGTCATCAACGGTAACCTCATCTTAGTATCGTGATATCATCATACATTCTTTCCATTGCATTGATATCCCCATAGACCATGTTTGCGTACCATACCCATCGATATTAGCCTTTGAGTATTGCCAGCAACGTGACTTGTGCACATTAGTGATCATACTTCCCATAGCATACATACCATATCATCATGGTGCATATCTTGGTATCATCTTTTGTGTCACAAGGTTGTCATCACATACACAATTGCTATCTTGGTTAGTGAAGTTTTGCATGAGAAAAGAGCTCCAACGAGAAAGAGCCAAACAAGCTTTTAAGCAAAAGGAAAAGATAAGCAAAGAGCTTATAAGCAAGAACATAGCATCATACAACATTAAGATTGTCATACTCGATCATCTTGGATCATATCACCAGAATACCATACATATAGCATACTTGGGATAGAAGTCGTTGCATTTTTTCTTAGTAGGTTGTGCACAAGTTCGTATCTGCCAATTGTGCACTCGTGCTAGCGTCTCTCTAGTGTTGTGAAACAAGAGCATTTTCGTGGATTCCACATTTTGGCTCATTCCTTGGTTGCACGATCCCACTTATCTATTTGCATGTGTGTTTCCGTGTACCACATCTTGCTATTGGTCTATGAGGGAATCCCAGACTAGGGGGTGTCCGGATAGCCGGACTATCGTCACGGCCGGACTCCAAGATTATGAAGATACAAGATTGAAGACTTCGTCCCATGTCCGGATGGGACTTTCCTTGGCATGGAAGGCAAGCTTGGCGATACGGATATGTAGATCTCCTACCATTGTAACCGACTCTGTGTAACCCTAACCTATCCGGTGTCTATATAAACAGGAGGGTTTTAGTCCGTAGGACGAACAACAATCATACCATAGGCTAGATTCTAGGGTTTAGCCTCCTTGATCTCGTGGTAGATCTACTCTTGTACTACCCATATCATCAATATTAATCAAGCAAGAGTAGGGTATTACCTCCATCGAGAGGGCCCGAACCTGGGTAAAAACATCGTGTCCCTTGTCTCCTGTTACCATCCGCCTAGACGCACGCCGGGACCCCCTACCGAGATCCGCCGGTTTTGACACCGACATTGGTGCTTTCATTGAGAGTTCCTCCGTGTCGTCACCGATAGGCCCGATAGCTCCTTCGATCATCAACAACGACGCGTCCAGATGAGACTTTTCTCCCGGACAGATCGTCGTGTTCGGGCGGGTTTGCATCATAGGCCAATTAAGCAGCCATCTGGAGCAGATTGAAAGCTATGCCCTGGCCATCAGGTCAGATTTGGAAGTTTGAACTATCGGCCGATATCCGCGGAGACTTGATCTTCGACGGATTCGAGCTGCAATAGCGTGTCGCCTTTGTTTCGATGGGCATGATCTAGCTCGCAGCCAACAGACCACGAAATCGCACCAACATCCGCTCCAACCCTTAATCCGGGCGGATTCCCGATCGAGGGCGAGTGGTTGGACACCGCCTCGGGGCTATAATCTCTGGCGATTGAGCGAACTCCATCCTGTCGCTGCGAAGACCTCGACTCGTGGTGCTGGACTCCTCTCCGGACTCAACCCTCCGCGCCCTGCCAATCGGATCCGATTGGGCGCCGGTCATGGAGTTCACGACGCGGACATCTTTCAAAGACTCGCCTTTGGCGACATCCTGAATTCACTAAAGTCTCTCTCTTTATCCGGAGAGCCTGGCTGGACTACGGTCGGGAAGGTTGGGATGCGGACAACGAAGAAATTCAACGCCCACCCACCACCCACTTCAGTAGCTATCGTCGAAAGCTTACACGGCGTGCTCGATTTCGACTCAAGACATCGACGGTATGGGCGGCGATGTAGGAGACAACAATGAACCAGCACCTATAGGATGTTTGGACAACCTTATCCCACGATGTATACATGGTGGATACACCTAAAGGAAATGAAGACGAGGAACAATGGGACGCTACGAAGGATAAATCCCTCGAAAAGCAGTCAAAACGGCAACATAAACGCCGAACAAAGTCCTGCCTCAACAAAGACCCAGCCATAGAGCAGGGTGAACCGGTGGACAACGAACAAGACAACTTGGATAAACAATCTATCCCCGGCGAAGACAACAGTCCGGACGATCTCACGCCGGACAAACTATTGGAGCAAAATGACCTCGAAAAGGCTCGCCGCCATGCTGCGTAGCTGAAAAAGCAAGCGGAAGCTCAAAACAGCGGAAGATGCACTCAGATCGATGGAGCAAAGTATTCAGCACCGCAGACAAGTACTGCGACTGTCGCTGAACAAAGAGCTACCCGAAAAGAAAGCTACTGCATGAATTCGACGAGGAGGCCTTAGAGCCCCCACAATTAAAAAGTAAGAAGGCCACCCAGTCGGATGGACGACCCTATGGCAAAAAGAGAGCAGCGAATGGCGCCGCACACAAGCCAATATGCGATCCGCATAAGGATTCACATCAAAAGGATGGCCCAGTTAGGTCCATCTATGGGCCAAGAAAGCAGGCTCGTCAAAGCAATGCAATACGCCAAAATTCCGAAGATCACGGCACACCCAAATATAGGCGCGACACCCCAATGTTTCACCGATGAGGTGCTTGGATCATAATTTCAGTGAGATTCAAACCCGTAAACATAGAGGCATCTGACGGAACAACAGACCACGAGTGCGGATCGAGGATTACATCCTCCACATACACATGGCTAGAGGAGACGATCTCCATGCCATAAAATACTTACCCTTAAACTCAAAGGGCCAGCTCGGCATTGGCTTAAAAGCCTCCCTAAAATACCATTGGAAGTTGGGGAGAGCTCGAGGATGCATTCGGGCAAATTTTCGGGGACTTATGTCCGCGCTCGGATGTAGACGATCTAAGTCACATAACTCAACAGCCGGAGAGTCAGCCGGAAATTCGGAACAGGTTCCTTACTAAAAGAACCAAACGATGATTGTCCGGATGTCAAGCCTTAGCAGCTTTCAAACACAACGTCCAGACGAATGGCTCGCCAGACACCTCGCCAAGAAAAGCCAAGAACAATGGCTGCATTAACAAGCCTCATGACCGCTTTTGCGCGGGAGAGGATAGCTGGCTAGCAAGGTGCAGCACCAGCGACCCAAGTACATCCAAAATTAGGGATGGAAATGGGAAACCACGGCGCAACAAGGACCAGCGCCGGATTAAAAGGAACAGTCCAAAGAGCACGACAGTCAACGCCGGATTCAAAAGCTCACGGCAGAACAACAAAAAACTGCCCCTCAAGGACAATAGCGATGAGCTATCCAGCTTCAACAAAACCTTGGACAAGATATGTCAAATCCACAGTACTCCTGGGAGGCCTGCTAACCATACCCACAGAAATTGTTGGGTCTTCAAACAGTCCGCAGACCGAACGTCGAACACAAGGGCTCGACACACCAAGTGAAGATGACGACGAGCACCACAAGCGAGCCCGAAAAACAAAAACATTCCCACAGGAGGTTAAAACAGTAAACTCACTTCACGTGATCAAAGGGAAAAACAGAGCGGCGCCCACTAAAAGGCGCGCCGCACACTGGTTGTGAAAACCAATCACCTTCAACCATCAGGACTATTCCGAAAATATCCGGAACGCAGGATGGACTGCCTTGATATTGGATCCTATAATCGACGGACTCCAATTTACACAAGTCCTCATGGATGGCAGCAGTGACATAAACCTGATATATCAGGACACAATCCGCAGGATGGGGATAAACCCAACCAGAATTCGCCGTAGCAATACATCCTTTAAAGGAGTAATGCCAAGCCCATATGCCCATTGTACGGGCTCCATGCTGCTAGAAGTTGTGTTTGGTTCAACCGACAACTTCCGTCGCGAAAGGTTACTCTTCCATGTCGCCCCATTTAAAAGTAGCCGTCAAGCACTATTGGGACGCGAAGCTTTCGCCCGCTTTAACGCAATACCGCATTATGCATCTCTAACACTTAAAATGCCCGGTCCACGCGGCATCATCTCGTTAAAAGGAAGTATTAAGTGTTACTCGAGCACGGAAGAACGGGAGACTGCCTTGACAGCCCCACAGCTATCCGGCTCTGCTAGGCAAAGAACCTGAATTGGTCATTCAAACCCCGGACACGGCTAGACGAGTCCGGCGCCTACTAGCGGCATACCCCCATACGAGGGGCCGCATGCATGTATAACAAGAGACAATAAAGCTCAATTTTATTCACTTCTTCGAACCGTACTCTGTTTATTTAATATTAAGTACATCTTTCGCACGATCCTTTTTCTTTTAAACTAAGTTCCTCTCTTTTACAGATGAACAACGTGCTACACCCGTCCAGGATACGGCACAAGGGAGACACAGCGCGAAGTGCGGTGAGGGACCCGTTGTAAGGATTCTTTTCAGATTAAGACCCTGCGTAAACCTTTTTCACTGTCTCTTGTTGATATACATCCCCGGGTTCCTTAATATAACCGAGGAGGAGGCTGGTGCTTTGGCATTGGCCGCACCAGAATTTTATGCGTGCACTGGACACGGGGCTTAGGGCATTATTCTGCCCATTTTCATAAAGACCGAATACCTTAGGGAGTATTCCGCGTCTCGAGTTAGGCCTTATATGCATCAGCTCAATCATGTCTTTGGTCAAATGTTGGGTTGCCCGGCTCCGTGTTTTGCTGCCGTCGTTCCGTTTTCACGGCTAACGCGGCACCGTGGAGAACTCTGCGATTGTGCCCGGTTCGCCGGGCGAGCACCTCGATGAAAGCCGAAAGACGGACATGATATAGCGAGACTGGTCAACCACTCGATGACTCACTGGAATGTTTAGGATTCCTCCGCATTAACAAAGGGCCGGTTTTCGGTCAGGCACATACGCACCCCAAATTCGGGAGAGTGCGGTGCCCCGAGGGCTATATAGTAGCCCCACCTCGAACTCCTATGGCTAAGTGAAAGTGATAAAGCATTATAGTCCGGTTGCCTGGTTTGCTCGCTATCACCTCCTTAACAGGACCAAGACGTTGGATTAAGTGTGAAGAAGCGCTTTCTTTGCAAACACCCCCGCACTATGTGTGTGGGGGCTGAAGCCAAGGACTGCCATCTTTCAGGTTATATATACATATACATAAACGGCCGCACATGGAGTAGTTTGCTACTTGAACGCACAAGTATAAAAAGCTCTTATATTATATTAAAACATTGTTTTCACAAATCATACATGTCATTTAAACATAATATCCTCGAGCACTGCGTCTCTATTAAACGAGCGCCCGGTAGGACTTCTTCAAAGTAGTGCTCGGCAGGTGCTCGGCTTCTGTCCAAATCTTAGGATGCAACATCGGTGGCCTTCATCTCTGCCCAATATGTCTTGACATAGGCCAGAGCTATCCGCGCCCCCTCAATACACGCCGATCGCTTCATTGCGTCGATATGCGGTACCGCACCAAGGAACTGCTGCACTAAACCAAAATAGCTCTTCGGTTGGGGTCCGCCCGGCCACAAGTGAGTCAAGACATGCTTCATGGCAAATCCGGATAGTCGATTCAGCTCGGCCCATTCGGGCAACCGATCGGTCAGCGATTTACCAGCAAGACCGATGCCGCTATCACCGCCGCCGGGTTAGAAGCAGAGCCTTTCAGGAAGGCGACTTAGTGCCCCGGCTCATCCATGATCAGTCTGATATGCACAAGCTATCCCCTCCTTGGGAAGGAACCTTTGTGGTCAGCAAGAATCTGAACAACGTGTCATACTACATCATCGATGTTCGAGAGCACAAAGACTCAGGTAAGTCGGAGGAAGAGACCCGCCGGCCATGGAACATCGCTCATCTTCGGCCTTACTATACTTGAGCCACCGGTTCTCAAGATGTATATATTTTAAAACTGTATATATTATATAAAGCAATAAAGCTCAAAGGTTTATATGTCTTCTTTATCAGGTGGTGGAAACAACCAACAGGGAGCGGATCATATTTGAATCCGGCTTTCCCTTTGGTCCAGCTTATGATCATATCTGAATCTAGCCATGATCACTTGGGGGCTTCCTGTTCAAACATAGGTCGTATTCGAACCAAAGAGAACATAGCTATCGATACCCACTTGATCGGCATACTGCCAAACCCACTTGGGGGCTTCTTGATCATATCTGAATCATAGCTTAACCTCTTTGGGTCTGACGTGGATCGTATTCGAATCAGCATCATTAAAAACCTCTTCTGGTCACTTGTGGGCTTCCTATTCAAACATAGGTCATATTCGAACCAAAGAGAACATAGCTGTCGATACCCACTTGATCGGCATCGCCAAAGCCACTGGGGGCTATATGATCATATCCGAATCTTAGCTTAACCCCTTTGGAAAGGTTCACTGATCGTATTCGAATCAGAGGCCTTTGAAATTAAAATCTATTATTCATTATACTTTGTAAAGTGTAAAGGGCCAGGTGAACATTATATGTGCCAACTTTCAGGAGTTAAACCGGCGAGAATAACAAAAAGATCGCATGTATGCTATTGTGATAATAATCATAAAGCGGCTTTTATATGATGTTTTGGTTCGTACTCCGGGTTATCAATACTTTATGTGACCCCGGATGCGATAAGTCGCCAAGGGAATTCTGTTTGTTTTATATGCAGGATAAGGCAAGCAAGTTTTTAACATCAAGAAAGGTCAACATAAGCTGGAAGCATATAGCGATGGCGGCTTACGAAAGTATTAAGCGCCACAAACATGCGCGAAGGCATGACAAAGTTGAGAGGTTTTTCTATCCCATTACAAGACTCCCCGAGTCTGAATAATGAAGCATTGTTTTCACAAAGTCATAAATGCCTGGCGGTTCACTCCTTTGGTGGGCTTGAAGATTCCGGGTTATCCTTCTCTGCCTCTCCGTCTGCTGCCATGTCCTGGAAGGTTGACGAGGCCCAGTCAATGCCGCTTAAGGCTTCAAACTCAGGTTCATCATCTATTAAACCGGCTAGGTCAACTTCAGGGGCAAAGGTGTGCTTACGAGTTGGAGGGATCAGGCTGACGTCATCATAGTGAGGTGTTGGAATTCTTTGGTTCTCGCTGTCATAGCCCGGCTGATACTTGGTAAGGTCAATATCGTTCCCAATGATAGTAGCAACAGGACGTACGACTTTCACACAAGTGGTAAAGTCTGTCTCGTCGAATGAAGAGTCGTCTTCCTTCAAGCTGGGATATCCAAGAGCAACGTCTGCCAGGTCTAATTCTGGAAGCAACACCTTGGCCCGGCTCAAGGCAGCTATAGCCCCGGTTCTGGCAGATGCCCGTCTTAGCTCTTGGATCCGCTGGGGTAGCACGGCAAGCCGCTTTAGCACATCTTGCAGGAGATGGGGAACGTCATTTGATAAAGCCACAATGGCCAAAGCACGTTGTAACCCGGTGTACAGTTGCTCCACCAGAGTGTAAACCGCCTTCAGCTTGATCAACATGTTCTGCTTGAGGTTTGTGCTCCTGGGGCCTGCGTTCATAAACATAAGGTGAGCCAGAGATGACAATTAAAATGGTCATCAAAGGAAGGATTGCAATATTCAATGTTATATATAATAACTTACCGAAGATTGCTGAGACCATTTGAGATATCTGGCGCTTTAAGCCGGACAGCTCGGCTATTGCTTCTGCAAGTGACGTTTCTGCTGTCTCGGCCCGGGTCACCAGTGAGGCCTACTCATCAGCCCAGATTTTCTTCTCCGCATCAAAATTCTTCTTCAACTTCTCTTGTTCAGAGACACTGAATTCAAATTTGGAGTTGGCCTTTTGAAGTTCAAGTTCTTGAGCTGCCAGGCGGCTCTTCAGGTCAGCAATCTCCGACTCAAATTGACTTGTTGTGGCCTGCATTGATGCCGGGTTATAGTCAGAATCATGGTAAGATATCATTCAGTCCCAAGCACTTTGCAAGCAAAGGTACTTGACACTTGGGGGCTAATGTATGCTGAAGAAATTTAATGTACAATGCCAGTTCATGGGAAATTAAGTCTCAAGCACTTTGCAAGCAAAGATACTTGACACTTGGGGGCTAATGTGTATTGCAAATTCAAGGTATCATGTTACAACCGGTTTAAATATCTTCATATAAACCGGGCAAGGCAGTGCTAAGTAGGTTTCTAAAGTCTACAGCATATTCATTCATAAGCAATAGACTTGGGGGCTGATACAGTAAGTATGATTAAAGAAAGTAGCATAAGTTATACCTCAGATTTGTGTTGTATTTGCTTCACCATGTTAATCTCTAGGTCACGGCTGCTATGTACTTGATTGATATAGCCAGAGATTATATTTCCAATGCTCAAATGAGTATAGTCAGCAATGTCTAACTTGGCCTTTCGGCGCTCCAAAAGTTCCTCCTTGGCAGAGCACTTGGCAAGGATGATGGGCTGACCCGGTTCAACAAACTGAGTCTTCAGAATTTCAACTTCTGGATCAATTGTCTTGGTCGGGCTAGGAGCTTCCGGGTTATCCGAGCTATTGAGAGTATCTTCGGCGGGTGGATCAGAGGCTGGTACTGGAATATCAGAGGCCAGTTTAGGCGGCGGCTGATGGGTAGAACTGTCAGGAGCGGCTATGCCAAGCTCTGGTTCAGTCACGGTCGGGTCTTGGGACGGCTTGCTCTTCTTTGCCCTCTTACTGGTTTTCACTTTTACGCTGTGGACAAAGGCAGAAGGATGAGTACAAAAGCAAGAGTAAAGTAAAACATAAGGTAAACAAAATTATATTACCCAGGGGCAGTTTTGAAAGCCGGCATGTTATATTGCATAGACTCGCCGGAGGAAGCAGAGGTATCCTGATAATTTGAGTCAGATGAATTGAGAGATTGACGAATTAAACCCGCCAAAGGGTAAACAGAACATAAGTCGGAGATAACCTCAGCCCGACGCTTCCTGGTTACATCCGGAGGAGAGCTCTATATCCTTGTTGGTCCGGGTCTGCCTCCGGCTTTCAAATTGTTGTTGCTTCGAAAGAAATTGAGGATCTTGGTAAGCCAAAGGATGTGAAAATCTTACATTCCGGGTTACTCTTCGAATTTTCTGACGGGCAGGGGCTCGGAGTCGGAGGAGATTATAGTTACCTCTTCCTCGACGGCTTGGCTATTCCCCGTGTCTTCCTGAAAAGTTTTAAATATCAGCAAAGTAATGATAAAGAGTCAAGGGAGTTAAAGGTTACCTCTTCTTCATCATCATCGGTATCGTCAAGTTTCAACAGGTTTGAAGCGCTTGGCTTCCTCTTCTTCGAAGTTCCAGTCTTGGCGGCTTTCCTTTCGGCTCTTTTCGCCGCACTGGCTTGTTTGGCCGCCTCATGGTTATACTTGACCTTCCAGAAGTTATCATCGGCCTGTGAAAAATAATAAGGAGTTATGAGTAAAGCAAGGTGTAATATAGTGAAGAGTATTCATTGAGATTGATGGCTTACTGCAGGGGCCGGGTTCTTCTTGCAGAAAGGAAGTAAGCCAAAGGCATTACTAGTCACCGTGCCCTCTTTCAGCAACGTCTGAGTCATAGCCTCTACCACATCATTTGTTAAGTCGTCGGGACTATGTCGCAGTGGGTCATTCTTTTCGCCAGAGTAAATGCACATTAAGCCGGGGCGGCGGCTTCACGGAATCACCCGCCAAGCGACCCAGACTCGAACCAGGTCAATGCCATCCAAGCCATTTCCCAAAAGAGCTTTGATTTTACTAATGGTGGGAGCAAGTGGCAGACGTTCAACAACAGTTAGTTTATCTCGCAGCGGGTGGTTGGATTCAAGGCGCAAGGCGCGGAAGCCGGGTAGAGGATTTTCATCAGCCGGAGAAGTATCTTGGCAGTAGAACCACGTCTGATTCCAATCCTTTGGATGACTTGGCAGTTCAGCATAAGGAAAAAGGCAGTCTCTCCGTCATCGAATCGAGATGCCACCAAGTTCCAGACTGGGCCCGTTGGCGCGTTCATTCTGCCGGTTTAAGTAAAACAATTCTTTGAATAAAAGTAAGTTGGGTTCTTCCCCAATGTACACCTCGCAGAAGACATGGAAGTTGCAAATATTTGACACGGAATTGGGCCCGATATCTTGAGGTCTGAGGTCGAAGAAATGTAAAACATCCCTTAAGAATTTTGAACCGGGTGGAGCGAAGCCCCGGTTCATATGATTAGTAAACACGATCACCTCCCCTTCCTTGGGTTGAGGCTTCTCCTTTGACGGGTTAGGAGCACGATAATACATGACCTCTCTCTTGGGCAGATGGCCGGATTTCACAAAGTCAGACCAAGTGCTTTCTGTAACAGTGGATTTGACCCAGTTGCAGGTCACAGGAGCTTTGGGAGCCTTGGGTGCCATTGTATAAATTGAAGCCTATGACAAAATAAGAAGTTCCGTTTCATATTTAACCCGGAGGAAAGCATTTTAAGTTTATTCAAAATGGCGGCTTAAGAAGGGGCCTAATGACATATGGGTAACTATGTGGTAATATTTAAACTGTTACAGGTATCAAAGGCACTTAAATTTTCTTAAGTCGCCAGAACAAGCAAGACTGACAACCGGTGTTGTCTTAAACCGGCCGTATGGTTAAACAGATTCAACAGATGCAGTTTTTGGCTAAGTGTGGAACAAACAAGTTTCACAGTTTACAGAAATTATTTTGGATCAAATGGTTGCTCTGAAAAGAAAAATTTGTAGACCTAAAAACCAGGGCAGAGAAGTTCATCTACTCGAAGGAGGCCTTTAAACAAGGAAAAGGAGATTTGTTTCTATTCAAGATGGGTGCGAAACAGCCACCGCAGTAGTTCTAACTGTCTAAAGATCAAAAAGGAGCACTGGAGGGGAAAATTATCAAGGGTTTGCAACTGGCGGCGATGAGCACCGACGAACTTGGGAGGCCGTAATGCAGATCTAAAAGCAGGGAAAGAGAAGGACTTATGGATGCAGAGCTGTTGCAGTGGTCCGTCGCGCTTCTCTGGTCAAGTCAGGTTGATGCAGCATCCTGAGTTGGAGAAGACGAGGAGATCTGCGGCGGCGGTGGCGGCAGAGCTTGAGCGGCAGAGAAACAGTGCGAGGAGGAAGATGACCGAAGAAGGAGAATGGGAAAGACCTAGGTCGCACTCATTTCTAAGGGAAAGCCGAATGAGACGGCGCAAGAAACGAGGAGGCCAACATCATTATCCAGCGGCCCCAAATCCAGAATGATCAGTAAAGGCAAAAGATTCGTTGGAGGATATGACGGAATAAAATATGAATTTAATTGAGGATGACGTCACAGCGGGTTAACCCGGATCCATAGGATGATGTCACGGCAGGTTAAAACCTTTGAACAGACAGAAGACTGAAGGTTTATTTTTAAGGTATTTTAAGATTGACATGAACAGGTTCAAATCAATTTGGGGCCTAATGTTGGGGATATAACAATTTGCGTAAGCCGCCCATGAGGGGCCGGGTTACGCAAAGAGGGATTCATCAGAAGAAACCCAAGACCAAGCGTGAAGATGGCGGTTCAATAAAGGGTCTAAAGCCCAAAAGCGACTTAAGGCCTGTAGGGTAAACCGCCATGATGGCATGACTTGTATCGTAAGGTAGAATTAACTAGTCACCGAGCCGGACACTGTTTATGAGCCGGCCGGGACTCTGTAGGCCGCAGGGCGTCAACCCGTGTATATAAGGGGACGACACACTGGCGGCTTAGGGCAAGAAACAACTCATCGAAAGCCGGGCATAGCGTATCTCGCTCCTTGGTCATCGAAACATCAAGCAATACCAACCCAACTAGACGTAGGCCTTACCTTCACCGTAAGGGGCCGAACTAGTATAAACCTCTCGTGTCCTTTGTTCCGATTAACCCCTTTAAGCTTCCTAGTTGCGATGGCTCCACGACTAAGTCCTTGCAAGAGGACATCTGCCGTGACAAAACCACGACACATCCCTTGAGTTCCAAGACTATGTCCTCATTTGGTGGGAATAAGTCAATGAGCACTGAGAGGCAAAAGGTGAAACACCAATCACAGCTTGCGCGCAAATGAAGGATGTCATGAGAGCATGTTTCGTGCCTACCTACTACAACCGCGACCTCTTCAAGAAACTCCAACTCCTCAAACAAGGAACCAAGAGTGTTGAAGAGTACTACAAGGAAATGGAGATTGACATGATACGAGCCAATGTCACGGAAGATGATGAGCAAACTATGGCACGTTTCTTGAATGGACTCAATCATCCTATCAAGAAGATCGTCGACTTCCAAGCATACTGGAACCTCATCGAGCTAGTACATCAAGCTACCAAGGCAAAACGTCAAGTGCAAGATGACTTCAAATATGCCAAGTTCTCATACAAGTCCTATGGTTTCTCCAACTCTCAAGCTTCAACGACTCCAACAACTTCTACCTCAACCAAGCCATCTACAAGCAATGGCGACAAGTCAAGTTACAAGAAAACTTCGACAACCTCAAGTCATACTCCTACTACAAGCAACTTCAAGCCAAGAGCTTCATCATCATCTACCCCAACCGATGAGACCATCAAGATAAGTTCCTTCAAATGCTTCACATATGGCGGCCGAGGCCACAAGTCCTTTGAGTGTACAAACAAGCGCACCATGATCCTCAACGACGAAGGAACCTATGACTCCATGAGTGAAGGAGAAATGGAAACCCTTGACCAAGTGGCCATGCACCAGCAAGTGAATGAAGACGAAGAAGATCAAGTATCTTGTGACAAAGATTCAAGCCCCGCTCTTGTTGTCTCCAAGGTCTTGACTCTTCAACATCAACAAGACGAAGACCAAAGATGCCACATATTCCACACCAAGGTCGGCATCAATGGAAGGTCCGTCAAGGTCATCATCAATGGAGGGAGTTTCCATAACTTAGAGAGTGAAGAACTAAGCTCCAAGCTCCATTTGGTCAAGATGAAGCACCCGCACCCCTACAAGGTTCAATGGCTAAGTGACACCGGCACCATCCAAGTCGAGCATAGGGTACAAGTTTCTTTCAAGATCGGAGCTTACGAAGACACTTTGGAGTGTGATGTCCTTCCGATGACTGTTTGCCACCTTCTTCTTGGACGTCCATGGAAATTTGACCGAGGTGTCATCCACAACGGGCGTACAAACCACTATAGCTTCAAGATGAAAGGAAAGGAGTATGTGCTACGACCTATGTATCCAAGCCAAGTGATCGCCGACAAGCAAGCCACCCATCGTGGAGAGAATAGTGAGAGAGTGAACCACCAAAAAGAGAGTGAGTGCCACAAGCCCAAATTGAGTGCCTCCACGATGAGTGACAAGAAGAACTTAGTCCTCTTTTCCACCAAACGTGAGATGGGAGAAGTGTATGAGAACCCATCAAGTGTCATGCACTAAGTCTTTTTGTGCAAGGATGAGGCACCAAAAACTAACACCTCTCACAATGTACCTTTGGTGTTATCTTCTCTATTACAGGAATTCCAAGATGTTTTCCCCAACGAGCTACCTCTGGGTCTACCTCCAATACGAGGCATCGAGCATCGCATCGACCTCATCCCCGGAGCACCTCTTCCAAACAAGGCCCCATACCGCGTCAACCCCGAAGAAACCAAAGAAATACAAAGGCAAGTAAAGAATCTCATAGATCATGGACATGTGCATCCAAGTTTGAGTCCTTGTGCAGTACCGGTCATTCTTGTGCCAAAAAGAGACGGTAGCTTTCGCATGTGTTCCGATTATAGACCTATCAATGCTATCACCGTTCGCTATAGGTACCCCATTCCACGCTTTGATGATATGCTAGATGAACTTAGTGGTGCCACTATTTTCTCCAAAATTGATCTTAAAAGTGGTTACTATCAAATACGCATACAAGAGGGTGATGAATGGACAACCGCTTTCAAAACAAAGTTTGGTTTGTATGAGTGGTTAGTCATGACTATGGGTTTATTGGAAGCACCCGGTACTTTCATGCGTCTTATGCATTATGTGTTTCACCCTTACATTGGTGAGTTTGTTGTGGTCTACTTCGATGATATCCTTGTTTTTAGCAAATCTCTCAAAGATCATGTCACCCACCTTCGAACCGTGCTACAAACTCTTCGAAAAGAGCGTCTTTATGCTAATATGGAAAAATGCCTTTTTGGTGTTGATAAGCTTGTTTTCTTGGGTTTTATAGTATCTTATAAAGGTGTTCATGTTGATGAATCTAAGATCAATGCTATTAAAACTTGGCCCCAAACAACCAATTTGCAACAAGTGCGTAGTTTCCTTGGTTTAGCCGGTTTCTACCATAGGTTTCTGGAGGATTTTAGCACCATTGCTTCACCTTTGCATCCTTTGAGTAAGAAAAATGAACCGTTTGTTTGGGGAACATCCCAAGACACCGCTTCAAATGAGCTTAAGAATTTTCTTACTCATGCTCCCGTGCTTGCATTACCAACTTTGACAAACCTTTTGAAATTCATTACGATGCTAGTGGTAATGGCATAGGAGGTGTGTTAACGCAAGAGAAGCGCCCCATAGCATACTTTAGCGAAAAACTTTCTGGAGCGCAACTCAATTACCGCATCTATGACAAAGAGCTATATGCTTTAGTGCGAGTTTTGCGTGAATGGGAACATTATCTCCGCCCTCGTGAATTTATCATCATACAGATCATGAAATGCTTAAATACCTTAAGGGTCAAACTAAGTTGAACAAGCGTCATGCTAAGTGGAGTGAATTTATTGAGTCTTTTACTTATGTCATCAAGTATATTAAAGGTAAGGAAAATGTTGTGGCGGATGCCCTTTCCCGTATATGCATGCTTCTTACTCAACTTGAATTGAATGTCATTGGCTTTGAGCACATAAAAGACTTATATGCGCATGACCCTACTTTTGCTATTCCTTATCCAAAGTGCTTGACGCATCCATCTTGGGAACGCTATTACATCAAAGATGGTTATCTTATGAGTGCTAACAAACTTTGCATCCCCCAGTCTTCTCTTCGTTTGTTGCTTTTGCAAGAATCTCATGGAGGAGGACTAATGGGACACTTTGGACGCGACAAGACCCTTGCTACGCTCTCCAGAACTATTTTTGGCCCAAGATGTTCCGTGACGTCAACCGCTTCACCAACCAATGCTCTACATGTTGCAAAGCTAAGTCTAAAGCTCAATATCATGGCCTATATATGCCTCTTCCAATTCCGTACCAACCATGGGAAGATATTAGCATGGATTTTGTGCTTGGTTTGCCTAGAACTAGAAATGGCAAGGACTCCGTTTTCATTGTTGTGGATTGATTCTCCAAAATGGCTCATTTCATTCCTTGCAACAAGATAGATGATGCTTCACATGTTGCCAATCTCTTTTGTAGGGAAATCTTGCGCCTTCACGGAGTGCCAAAGACGATTGTCTCGGACCACGATGTCAAGTTCTTGAATTACTTTTGCAAGACTTTATGCGCCAAGCTCGAAATCAAGCTACTATTCTCCACCGCATACCATCCTCAAACCGACTGCCAAACGGAGGAGACGAACTGTACACTCTCCACTCTACTACGTGTGTTGATAAAGAAGAACATCAAGGAGTGGGAGGAGTTCCTACCTATCGCCGAGTATGCCTACAACCGTGCAAGACATACGACTACCGGCAAGTCCCCTTTCGAGGTCGTCTACGGCTTCAACCCGTGGTCCCCATTGGACATTCTTCCTCTACCACTACAAGAGCACATCAACATGGACGTGAGTGCTTGAGTGAACTACCTCAAGAAAATGCATGAATATACAAGGCACACCAACGAGCGCCAAGTACAACGACTCGTGACCAAGCTCAATGTCAACAAGCAACCCATGATATTCAACATTGGAGATCTTGTGTGGCTACACCTTCACAAGGACCGCTTCCCCAACGAACGCAAGTCCAAACCTCCACCACGAGCCGATGGACCCTTCAAGGTGCTACCACGCTACAACAACAGCGCTTACAAGATCGACCTCCCACGCGACAAGTACAACATGAGCAACGTCTTCAACGTAAAGTATCTTTCGCCCTACCATGGTGATGAAGATTTCAATTCGAGGTCGGATCTTTCCCAAGGGAGGGGAGATGATGCGGAGCATCCCAAGCTCATCCCATGGACCTACCTACGTCTCCCACGACACCACTTGGACCTATGACAAGAGCCCGAGCGAAGGCTATCGAAGATAAGGTGAACTTGCTCCTTTCCGAACTACCACCTTCGACACATGAGCCGTGGCTACTACCTTAAGCGGAAACACTACGTGTGCTCAGGTACTTGGAGGAAATCCACGGGACATCTACATCCAATGGACAAGACGGCGAGGACACCAAGTGCGGAGGACAACAAGAAAGGCTGCCTCGAAAGCTACAGCCACCGGACGTCCAGACCCTGAAGGTCATGCCAGCCCAATGAACTCAGGCCAATGAAAGCTACAGTGGCCAGACGTCCGACCAGGACCGGACATCCAACATCTCCCAGGCTCCGGACGGCGGAACCCCTTCAGACGACCAACGCTACGCCAACAGAACAAAATCTAGGGAAATCCGAGGATCTCCGGACGACCGACACATCCTTCACAGAGCCTAATTAACGGAAGTTCGAAGATCTATGGACTTCCGGACCTCCGCGAGC
The DNA here is from genome assembly GCA_021605205.1 of Aegilops longissima. Taxonomy (NCBI): domain Eukaryota; kingdom Viridiplantae; phylum Streptophyta; class Magnoliopsida; order Poales; family Poaceae; genus Aegilops; species Aegilops longissima. The sequence continues at coordinate 352,115,083 of CM038681.1, read as the reverse complement.
CTCAGGACGACCGACACTTTACGGACGTCCGATCCCTGGCTGTGTCCAGTTACGGGCCGAGGCCCATGTACCCCTTCATTTCGCCCACATTTGCACTAAGACTATAAATAGACCTCCTCCTCCTCCTAGTTAGGGTTAGTATTGGTTTATCTCATATGTGAGATAGAGCTTTGCTCATCCGTTACGGATCTACTCCACGAGAGAGACCACGGCCCCTCTACGGAGAAGATCCCCCTTGGATTCAAGACCCCCTCTTTGGTGGCCCCGTCAAGACCTCCTCTAGGAGAAGAACCGGTTACCTTTGTATCATCCTTTGTTGATTGTTGATCTTGTATCTCCTCTCGTGTTCCGAGGATCTAGCACATGTGTGACTTAATCTTGTTGGTTTGAGAGTTCTTCTTGTGTTTTCTCTTGTGTTTCCCCGTGTGTTCTTCGTGTTCTTAGTTGGGATCCGCTCCTCTCGTGAAAGATCGGCCGTATAGGGTTCCACCCTACATCAATTCCTCCTTCAGTCATCTGTTTGACACAGGTCCGGAACCGGGAGTACATTCCTGGTTGAATTCCCCCTTCACCTATTTTCGTGCAGTACTACGATAGGTTGACCCTAGTTCTGCATATCATCTTGTCATGCTTAGTGTTGCATATGGTTGCTTATATTTACTGTTTCTTCCCCGTCTTCTCTCCAGCAGACCCCGAGGCCGATGATGCCCCGATGATCGACTATGTCGACAAAGACACTTCTTCCTTTTTTAGTAGAGCTTCCAGGCAAGCCCCCCCTTTGATTATTCTGATATCTCCCATTGTATTCTCTTACGCTTGCATTAGATTTTGCTACTGTGATTGCTCCTATTCTGATGCATAGCCTGTTTCTGTACCTGCTGTTGTACCTTACATGTTTATCCTAAACTGTTTAGTATAGGCTGGTTAGAGACCCATCAGTGACCCCCACCTTGTCCCAGTTGCCCCGCTTTATGTTTGATGACTCGCTCAACGTGATCGACGTCCAGGCCCCGACACCGCACATCACTCCCCCTTAGTTGTACGACTGTGCAGAGTTACTATCGATCGCCGAGGGTGGTACCTCCACATCACTTCTGATGTTAACCCTATGGTGTAGCTATTTGGTCATGGTCATCGAGGGTGATTCCTCCTTAACCACTTCCAACACGACTCTCTCATGCAACCCCTCAAGTGTGAAACTCGAGGGTGGTTCCTCCTACGTTCACCTTGATGATTACATCGAGTGGAATCCCGCGAGGGTGATTCCTCGGGGTTTCCCCTTGGTGCTTGGACACACAGATACTTGGACTTTACAACTGTTAATTAGAAAGGCGGGTCAACCATGAGGGGTACCCGCGAGTGATGTGGAGATGGGTTGACCTGGAGGGTACTCGAGAGTTGAATAAGAGGCGTTGCCGGGCATACTTAGCCCTTGCCGCAAGTCCTTGAGACGGGGCAACGGGGTCACATCTTTCGTGAGTCTGCTCGTGACCGCACTACCAAGACACTAACGGTTTGGATATTTGATCCGAGTCCTCTGGCCTGATAGCACTAACCATCACGTGGGCATAGTATGGGCATTCTGTGTCGTATACATCAGCCGATGCTTAATAGACGTCAGCGACTAAGCGGCGCACGCCGGGATGGACTGCGCAAGCACCTGCCTTTTTTAAGGAGGTAGCTAGGTATGCTCACCGGCCGCGTTCGCAACTTGCAGGAGTTCCCGGGGCTATGGCCCATGACCCCTGGGGGCATCGGTTTAGTCCGGCATGCTAACCTCTCTATTAAGCCTAGGTCGGGTTGCGGCGTATCGTTTGGCTGAGGCCGGGCGTGACCTGGGAAAGTGTGTCCGGCCAGAGTTAATCGAGCGTGGTAGGTAAGTTGGTGCACCCCTGCAGGGAAGAAAACATCTATCGATAGCCTGTCCTACGGTAACGGACACTCGGAGTTGTATCCCAGTCGATACAACTAGAACTGGTACTGGATGCTGAGGCATGTAATGGATATGACGACTCTGGGATTGTTTTCTCGCATGGAGTCGAGGAAGTGATCTCAGGGCGATGTTACAACATACTTACTAATAATAATATGCCACTCATATCTCTTCTGATGCTGCAAGATGCTTGGAGCTGCTTGAAGATGCTAGTTTTTGATAGGCTAGGCTTTCCCTGTCGGATTTCGGGTTCCGGCAGACCCTCTAGGTTCGAACTCTGGGGTGCACGCGGAGATCTCGCCCCTACCTACCTGCACCTTGCCGCCTCGCTAGGATCTAAACTATCAAAGGAACAACACAAGAGACACAGGGTTTATACTGGTTCGGGCCACCATTGTGGTGTAACACCCTACTCCAGTGTGTGGTGTGGTGGATTGCCTCTTGGGCTGGTGATGAACAATACAAGGAAGAACAGCCTCGCGAGGGTCTGTTCTTGGCTGGTGCGATGAACTGCCAGGGGGAGTTCAGTCGCTTCTCTCTCTCTCTCTCTCTGCGGTTGATCTCTCGATGCGATCTCCAAGATGCCCCTACCCTGTGGGTGGCTAGTCCTATTTATAGGCAGAGGCCCTGGGGCTCTTCCCAAATATTGAGCGGGAAGGGCGCCAACAATTGGCCATTTTGAAGGGGAACGTCTAGTACACTTATCCTGACTAAAGTTGGTCCTCGCCTGTCAAAGGCTCTGGTGGTGACGCCGGATTGGGCTCCACAATGACTTCCTTGCTGCTGTTGCGACGGTCTTGGTCTTGTTGCACCGAAACGGATGCCTTTGCTTGATGCTCTCGCCTGCGCTTGCCCCCTTTGCACCAAAGAGGAAATGAGGACACTGCGCGGGCTGGCGCCCGCCTGGCGCCCTTGGTCGTCATGGCTTGCGTCATGGGCACCTCATGAGGTACCCCGCCTTGATCTCTCCGCCTCCTCGCGAGCCAGCCTGACGAGGCCATTGAGGGAGTCCCGGACTAGGGGTTGTCCGGATAGCCGGACTATCGTCACGGTCGGACTCCAAGACTATGAAGATACAAGATTGAAGACTTCGTCCCGTGTCCGGATGGGACTTTCCTTGGCGTGGAAGGCAAGCTTGCGATACGGATATGTAGATCTCCTACCATTGTAACCGACTCTGTGTAACCCTAACCTATCCGGTGTCTATATAAACCGGAGGGTTTTAGTCCGTAGGACGAACAACAATCATACCATAGACTAGCTTCTAGGGTTTAGCCTCCTTGATCTCGTGGTAGATCTACTCTTGTACTACCCATATCATCAATATTAATCAAGCAGGAGTAGGGTATTACCTCCATCGAGAGGGCCCGAACCTGGGTAAAAACATCGTGTCCCTTGTCTCCTGTTACCATCTGCCTAGACGCACAGTTCGGGACCCCCTACCCGAGATCCGCCGGTTTTGACAGCGACATTGGTGCTTTCACTAAGAGTTCCTCTATGTCGTCACAGATAGGCCCGATGGCTCCTTCGATCATCAACAACGACGCGGTCTAGGGTGAGACTTTTCTCCCCGGACAGATCTTCGTGTTGGCGGCTTTACCTGCGGGCCAATTAAGCAGCCATCTGGAGCGAGATCGAAGCTCGCCCCTAGCCATCAGGTCAGATTTGGAAGTTTGAACTATCGGCCAATATCCGCGGAGACTTGATCTTCGACGGATTCGAGCCGCAGCCAAGCGTGCCGCACTGTTTCGATGGGCATGATCTAGCTCTGCAGCCGAATAGTGCCCTGGGAGCCGCACCAGCATCCGCTCCGACCCTAAATCCGAAGCCGGATTCCCCGATCAAGGACGAGTGGTTGGACACCGCCTCGGTGGCTATAATCTCTACGACGATTGAGCCGAACTCTATCCCTGTCCTTTGCGAAGACCTCTACTCCAGGGTGCCGGACTCCTCTCCGGACTCTAAACCCTCCGCGCCCGTGCCAATCGGATCCGATTGGGCGCCGGTCATGGAGTTCACGGCCGCGGACATCTTTCAGCACTCGCCCTTTGGCGACATCCTGAATTCACTAAAGTCTCTCTCTTTATCCGGAGAGCCTGGCGGACTACGGTCGGGAAGGTTGGGATGCGACGACGAAGAAATTCAACGCGCACCCACCACCCACCCGTAGCCACCGCCGAAAGCTTACACGACATGCTCGATTTCGACTATGAAGACATCGACGGTATGGACGACGATGTAGGAGACAACAATGAACCAGCACCTATAGGATGCTGGACAACCTCATCCCATGATGTATACATGGTGGATACACCTAAAGGAAATGAAGACGAGGAACAACGGGGCGCTCGAAGGATAAATCCTCGGCAGTCAAAGCGGCAGCGTAAGCGCCGAACAAAGTCCCGCCTCAACAAAGACCCAACCATAGAGCAGGGCGAACCGGTGGACAACGAACAAGACAACTTGGATAAACAATCTGTCCCCGGCGAAGACAACAGTCCAGACGATCTCACGCCGGACAAACTATTGGAGCAAAATGACCTCTAGAAAAGGCTCGTCGCCACTGCGCGTAGCCTGAAAAAGCAGAAGCAGAAGCTCAAAACAGCGGAAGATGCACTCAGGATCAGATGGAGCAAACTATTCAGCACCATTGAACAAATGCGGCGACGATCGCCGAACAAAGAGCTACCCAAAAAGAAAGCTACTGCCCGAATTCGACGAGGAGTCCTTAGAGCCCCCACAATTAAAAAATAAGAAGGCCACCCGGTCGAATGGACGACCCCACGACAAAAAGAGAGCCGCAAATGGCGCCGCACACAAGCCAATATGCGATCCGCATAAGGATTCACATCAAAAGGATCGCCCAATTAGGTCCATCTATGGGTCAAGAAAGCAGGGTCGTCAAAGCAATGCAATACGCCAAAATTCCGAAGATCACGGCACACCCAAATATAGGGGCGCCGTACACCCCCTATGTTTCACCGATGAGGTGCTGGATCATGAATTTCCAGCGGGATTCAAACCCGTAAACATAGAGGCATACGACCGAACAACAGACCCTGAAGTCTGCATCGAGGATTACATCCTCCACATACACATGGCTAGAGGAGACAATCTCCACGCCATAAAATACTTACCCCTTAAACTCAAAGGGCCAGCTCGGCATTGGCTTAAAAGCCTCCCCGAAAATACCATTGGAAGTTGGGGAGAGCTCGAGGATGCATTTCGAGCAAATTTTCAGGGGAATTATGTCCGCCCTCCGGATGCAAACGATCTAAGTCACATAACTCAACAGCCCGGAGAGTCAGCCCGGAAATTCTGGAATAGGTTCCTTACTAAAAAGAACCAGATAGTTGACTGTCCGGACGCCGAAGCCTTAGCAGCTTTTAAACACAACGTCCGAGACGAATGGCTCGCCAGACACCTCGGCCAAGAAAAGCCAAGAAAAATGGCCGCATTAACAAGCCTCATGACCCGCTTTTGCGCGGGAGAGGATAGGTGGCTAGCAAGGTGCAGCACCAGCGACCCAAGTACATCCGAAATTAGGGATGGAAATGGGAAACCACGGCACAACAAGGACCAGCGCCAGATTAAAAGGAACAGTCCAAAGAGCACGGCAGTCAATGCCGGATTCAAAAGCTAACGGCGGAACAACAAAAAACTGCCCCTTAAGGACAATAGCGATGAGCTATCCAACTTCAACAAAATCTTGGACAAGATATGTCAAATCCACAATACTCCTAGGAGGCCTGCTAACCATACCCACAGAAATTTTTGATTCTTCAAACAGTCCGGCAGACTGAACGCCGAACACAAGGGGCTCGACACACCAAGTGAAGATGACGACGAGCACCACAAGCAGAGCCGCGGAAAACAAAAAACTTTCCCACAGGAGGTTAAAATAGTAAACTCACTTCACGTGATCAAAGGGAAAAAGAGCGGCGCCCACTAAAAGCGCGCCGCTGCTGATTATCAAAACCAATCACCTTCGACCATCGGGACTATTCGAAAATATCCGGAGCAGGATGGACTGCCTTGATATTGGATCCTATAATCGGCGGATTCCAATTTACACAAGTCCTCATGGATGGCGGCGATGACATAAACCTGATATATCGGGACACAATCCATGAGGATGGGGATAAACCAACCAAAATTCGCCGTAGCAACACCTCCTTTAAAGGAGTAATGCCAGCCCATATGCCATTATGCGGGCTCCATCTTTGGTAGAAGTTGTGTTTGGTTCATCCGACAACTTCCGTCGCGAAGGTTACTCTTCCATGTCGCCCCGTTTAAAAGTAGCCATCAAGCACTATTGGGACGCAAAGCTTTCGCCCGCTTTAACGCAATACCACATTATGCATCTCTAACACTTAAAATGCCCGGTCCACGCGGCATCATCTCGTTAAAAGGAAGTATTAAGTGTTACTCGAGCACGGAAGAACGGGAGACTGCCTTGATAGCGCCACAGCTATCCGGCTCTGCTAGGAAAAGAACCTGAATTGGTCATTCAAACCCCGGACACGGCTAGACGAGTCCGGCGCCTACTAGCGGCATACCCCCATACGAGGAGCCGCATGCATGTATAACAAGAGACAATAAAGCTCAATTTTATTCACTTCTTCGAACTGTACTCTGTTTATTTAATATTAAGTACATCTTTCGCACGATCCTTTTTCTTTTAAACTAAGTTCCTCTCTTTTACAGATGAACAACGTGCTACACCCGTCCAAGATACGGCACAATGGAACACAGTATAAGCGTGCGGTAGGGACCCGTTGCAAGGATTCTTTTCAGATTAAGACCTGCGTAAACCTTTTCACTGTCTCTTGTTGATATACATCCCCGGTTCCTTAATATAAGCGAGGAGGAGGCTGGTGCTTTGGCATTGGCCGCACCAGAATTTTTATGTGTACACGGACACGGGGCTTAGGGCATTATTCTGCCCATTTTCATATAGACCGAATACCTTAGGGAGTATTCGGCGTCTCGAGATTAGGCCTTATATGCATCAGCTCGAATCATGTCTTTGGTCAAATGTTGGGTTGCCCGGCTCACATGTTTTGCTGCCTTACGCTCTGTTTTCACGGCTAACGGGACAGGAGAACTCTTGAGATTGTGCCCAGTTCGGCCGGCGAGCACCTCGATGAAAGCCAAAACTGACTGTCATGATATAGCGAGAGATTGGTCAACCACTTGATGACTCACTGGAATGTTTAGGATTCCTCCGCATTAATGAAGGACCGGTTTTCGGTCAGGCACATACGCACCCCGAATTTGGGAGAGTGCGGTGACCCCAGGGGCTATATAGTAGCCCCACCCTCAAACTCCTATGGCTAAATGAAAGTGATAAAGCATCATAGTCCGGTTGCCTGGTTTGCTACGCTATCACCTCCTTAACAGGACCAAGACGTTGGATTAAGTGTGAAAAAGTGCTTTCTTTGCAAACACCCCCGCACTATGTGCGTGGGGGCTGAAGCCAAGGACTGCCATCTTTCAGGTTATCTATACATATACATAAATGGCCACATAGGGAGTAGTTTGCTACTTGAATGCACAAGTATAAAAAGCTCTTATATTATATTAAAACATTGTTTTCACAAATCATACATGTCATTTAAACATACTATCCTTCGAGCACTGTTTCTCTATTAAACGAGCGTCCGGCAGGACTTCTTCAACGTAGTGCTCGGCAGGTACTCGGCTTCTGTCCGAATCTTGGGATGCAACGTCGGTGGCCTTCATCTCTACCAGGTATGTCTTGATACAGGCCAGAGCCATCCGCGCCTCCTCAATACACGCTGATCGTTTCATTGCATCGATACGCGGTACCGCACCAAGGAACTGCTGCACTAAACCAAAATAGCTCTTCGGCTGGGGTCCGCCCGACCACAAGTGAGTCAAGACTTGCTTCATGGCAAATCCGGACAGTCGATTCAGCTCGGCCCATTCGGCCAACCGATCAGTCAGCGGCAGAGGACGCTCCAGACTATGGAATTGCGACCAATATAGCTCTTCCCTTCGGTGCCCCTTCTGGCCCCGGAAGTGCTCAATCGCGTCCTCAACGCTCGCCGCCAAGTCCAGATAAGCATCCTCCGAACTCCACAACTTATCTAACTGAGCATACTTTGGATCCAGATATTTCCTCCATGGCGAAAACGGTTTTCCAGCCGCAATTGCCCCAAATCGACTCAGCTCCTCCTTGGCAGCTCTCAAAGCCGACTGGGCATTCTTGGATTCGGCGGCGGCCTTTCTTAGGCCCTCTTGTTCCACTTGACGTTCTTTTTCAAGAACCTCGCAGCGATTGGTAGTATTCCTCAACTTTTTCGCCATATCGGCCATCTCCTCCTTGCTTCGGCAGTGAGCAGCCCGTTCAGCTTCTAGCTCTTCGCCCGCCTTTAAAGCGGCCACATTACTAATTCTGGCTTGCTCTTTTACCATCTGCATTAAGCATACGAATAGTAAGACATGGGCGTCAAGCTCCCTTACCAGGTGTTCGCATAGAAGTCGCATACCTTGTGACTCGTCAAACCGTTTATTGACCAGCGCGATGTCCGCATCCGCCTCGTCAAGTTGCCGCTTTAGTTTGGCGTATTCATCAGTCCGGCTGGCCTCCGGACGCACCGCCACCTCTTTAGGAGCGGAGATATGTTAAAACTGAGAATTTGATCCTTGGCACGTCGTCAATTTTGACAACATACCGAGTCTCAGGGGCTACTATCTATACATGGCGCATTTTATATGCATAACTGTCAGAAGGTACATTATTTTTGCGTACCTCAAACCCCGTCGATAAGCTTCGGCGGCTTGCAAATCCGCTCTCCGCGGATGCAATTCTTTCAATCACCGTACCCATTAGAGCACGTCGATCTTCTGAGATAGACGCTCACCTGAGCAGATCCTTCAGCTCCTCCGACCGCACACCACTTGGCGCCGGACCTTCCGGCCCCGCCGGACTTGGGGGAACCCTCCGTGACGACACCTCTGGGTCGTCCTCTTCACATGAGGGTGCGACAGGTGGAGGCGTTTCGCTCTCCATCATCTCCAGAAGAAGATCCCCCGAAGACGAACTCTGCTGAGAAGGGCTGAGGTCCGAACTACAAGGTACAATTCCGGTTATCTTCATAAATAAATACAGGGATGTTCCTCATTTACAAGACCCCTTCTTTTTACTTACGGCTCGCTGGAGGGCTGATCCCCTTGGGGAAATAGTGCGGCTGGGTTACTTCCCAGCGCCGGACTCTCCGACGAAGATTCCCTTCCCCTCTTTGAGGCCTTGACCTCCGGATCTTCCGAAGCTGTCCTCTTCTCTCCTCGAAAGACGGGACTTTTAATCCCTCCTTCCTTGATAGCCTCCTTCGTGGAGGCGTTAAACTTCTCGCTCCCCCTTCGCCTTCTTCAAAAGCGCGACCTTCAACATCTTGGTCAGCATGGGATCCGGCGTGGTCTCTGGGGGGGCGGACACCTTATTAACTTTGCCTTGGCTATCCACTCCTGTTCAAGAAACGGCTCCTTAAAGGGCATATATATAAAATAAATGAATGAACAACTTGTCCGTTCTGGGACTTCTTACTTGAGTATCTGGCGGTTGCAGCTTAGTCCTGCGTCCTCGGTCAAGTCCGACACCTCTCTTGTGATCCAAGAACAGTTTATACATCTCCACAGGCGTCGTGCCCATAAAATTTTGGAGAGCTCGTGGTCCCTCGGTTGAATTCCCACAGGCGGAGGGGGCGGCGTTTGTAGGGCTGAAGGCGCGGATCACCATAACCTCACGCCATCGCAACCAGATTGATCCCTTTCCTCGGAGGTCTCGAATCGGCCCTGGCGCGGGGGCGTCCTTGGGCGGCCCCAGTCGAGCCTTGTTGACCCATGATGCTAGCCGCTGTGGTGGACCTGAGCGGAAGGCAAGGAGCGCCGCCCATTTGGTGCCCTTGGGAGCGGTGATATAAAACCACTCCCGTTGCCACAAACCAAGATCCTCTTGAAAAGAGCCCTCGGGGCACGGAGCATTAGCACATTTTCTTATGACCGCCCCTCCGCACTCTGCTTGTTGCCCCTTGATCATCTTTGGCTCCACCTTGAAGGTATTGAGGCACAATCCAAAGTGGCGAGTAATATGGAGGAAGGCCTCACATACGACAATGAATGACGAGATATGGAGGATGGACTCCGGATTCAAGTCATGGAAATCAAGCCCATAATAAAACATGAGCCCCCGCACAAAGGGATCCATCGAGAAGCCTAAACCCCGACGGAAGTGAGACACGAACACCACGTTCTCGCCGGGCTCGGGAGTGGGAATGACCTGCCCTGGGGCAGGTAGCCTATGCGAGATCTTGCCGGTTAGATACCTGGCGTCTCGCAGCTTTAGCACCTCTTCTTCTGTGACGGAGGAAGACATCCATCGGCCGTGCTGGTCGGAGCCGGACGTCGTCGAAGGTCCGAAGCGCCTGAATCTGAAGCTTTGGGTGTTGGAACTCGAAGCGCGAGGCGAACTCGATAGAGGGTGTAAAAAGGAGAGGGCCTTGGTCTTGTTATAAAGAGGTTGGATACCAAGAGCCCTCCCCGTGGTCAACTAGGACTCGCCTTTGATAGAGGAGGCGTGCCAACGGGCACGGTTGGGTTACCCGCGTCCGCATTGATGAGAATCTCGGGATAAGGGGGCACGATCTATGCTTTAGTAAGGCATGCCAAGGAAACCGCCTCGCTAAACACGCTGAGGTGGAACAGTAAAAAACAATTCATATAAAGGCCTGGCCGTGGTGTGATGTCACGCCGCGGAATACGTCAGCAGATCTGTGCAAAATTATTCTTTCTATGGTGTTATGTGGAACTTGTTTTGCGAGCGGACACTATCCTTGTGTTCAAAACCTTCTATGAAGTATTCGGAGGAGGAACCCGCCTCAAATGCGAAGACAATCAACACGCCGGACTCGTCGTCATTGAAGCCTGGTTCGAGGGCTCTTGAGGAGTCCCAGACTAGGGGTGTCCGGATAGCGGACTATCGTCACGGCGGACTCCAAGACTATGAAGATACAAGATTGAAGACTTTGTCCGTGTCCGGATGGGACTTTCCTTGGCGTGGAAGGCAAGCTTGGCGTCTGGGATATGTAGATCTCCTACCATTGTAACCGACTACTGTGTAACCCTAACCTACCGGTGTCTATATAAACCGGAGTGTTTTAGTCCGTAGGACGAACAACAATCATACCATAGGCTAGCTTCTAGGGTTTAGCCTCCTTGATCTCGTGGTAGATCTACTCTTGTACTACCCATATCATCAATATTAATCAAACAAGAGTAGGGTATTACCTCCATCGAGAGGGCCCGAACCTGGGTAAAAACATCGTGTCCCTTGTCTCCTGTTACCATCCGCCTAGACGCACAGTTCGGGACCCCCTACCCGAGATCCGCCGGTTTTGACACCGACAGTCGTGCTTGAGGAAGTTTCCTGTCGTCCGCCCCACGAGGCTTAGCCCCTCGCGAGGGTCTTGAGCTTTTGTTGATGAAGATGGGCCGTGCTGGGCCACCCCTTGAGCCACGCCGCAGGCCGCAGGCAGGCAAGTCTAGGTACCCCCGTTCGGAGAACGCCGACAATAGCCCCCGGGCCCAAGGCGCGCCTGGACTTGGCTGAGCAGAGAAGCGAAGGGGCAAGTGCGAAGCGCTGCGGGCCCTTACAGCCTGCGGCCTTGGGTGCCGTGTGGCGGTTGATTAGACGTGGGCGCCATTAGCAACTGCGCGAATCGACAAAAGTGCGGCACCCATCTAGGCTTTGCCTCCTTTGCCTCCTCCGGTCATTGCCCAGATCCCCTTTCTTGCGCCTTTCCTTCCTCCCTCTGAAATCTCCAGATCTACTCCGACCGTGTGCCCTAGCAAGACATGGCGCCTCGCCAGACCCCGGCCGGAGCTTGGTACTCACCCCCCTTGGACTCGCCGAACGTGTCGGAGAAGGGCCTTGCCCGGGTGCACCGGATGGTGGCGGCGCAAGGCAACGTCGGGGCAGCGGTGCTCAGGGCCTGCTCCGCCCTTCCCAAGGGCCAAGGAAGCACCTTCTATCTGCTCTTTGTGAGTGCCATTTCTTCCGGTCTGGTGCTTCCTTTTCTGAGTTCTTCTTTTCTGTCCTCCGCCATTACAAACTGCAAGCTCTTCACCTCCACCCCAACTCTGTTCTTCTTCTGGCGATCTTCGCCTACTACTGTGAGGCTCACGTCGGGGTGCAGCCCTCAGTGGCCTTGCTGCGCCACTACTTCTACCTCCGGACCTCTCGCGGGCCCATCTCCGCGTGCTCGAGCTTTGTCGCGTATGGCAGCTCCAACGCCATCTCGACGCCCGGGAAGAGGATTGAGGGCTTCAGGAGCAAGTGGGTCACGGTAGATGCTGGGCGCATCCACCCTCGGCTGATTCTTCCCATGGAGCACCCCACGACCTCCGATGATTGGTCTCGCGCGGAACTCGTGGATCCCCGCCAAGCCGGTCTTTGGAGAAGATGAGCGCGACTGTGGCGGGCAACATGGCGGCGAAGCTGGTGGTGCATCGCTCCTGAGGGAGTTCCTGGAGCACCAGGTGGCCCCACTTCGTCAGTACTCGCTTCCGCTGTGGAGGCCCCCCCCGAGCCCCGCAGTCTTGGCTGACAAAGATCTGGCCGCGGTCCTCGAATCCTTGGTCGGGGGAGACGTGGCGAGGCTGGAGGGCGCTCCTGTACCCCTGTTCCTTCGAAATGATTGGGAGCAGGCGGTGGACTCCATGCCCGTCTTCAATGGGGATGGGCTCATGCCCGCGGAGGTTCCCGTAGACCTGGCGGCCCTAGCGACGGTGAACGTGTCCTCCGGTGACTCCGGCGAAGAGGAGGAAGAAGAGGAGAGGGAAGAGGGGCCTGACTCCGAGGCGACCGACGGGGAGTCGAGAGCGCCCCTCCCCCGGCGCAGGTCCCGCTCTCTCCGCCTATTGCCGGCGGCAGCGAGGATGGCGATGGCGGGCGGCGAGCTTCGCCCGATCCCGAAGAAGGACAGGACTGGGCTGGTCCCAGCAGGTCTGCCCGGCTCGAGGCGATCCGCGGACGTGCCTCCTGCCCCCGGGCCTCTTGAGGCTGATCCCTGCAGCCGGCTCTCGGGCTTCAAGTACGGCCGGAGGTTGCTCGAGCCCACGAGTGATGACCAGTAAGTGCTTGATTCTTGTTTTTTTCCTTGCTTTGTCGCTGAGGCTTGATATCTGTATCTCTTGGCTAGGCTGACGCCCGTGGCGAAGAAGCTGAAGGGAGCTTTCGAGGCTTTGTCTGGGGCGGCGCCTCCGCCCGCGAAAGAAGGTGATGGCAAGACAAGGGCCTCTCCTGCCCGGTCATCCTGGCGAGGCTTGGCGGGGCTAGCTGGGGCGAGCTCAGCCCCCATGGCCCAAGCGACTCCTGAGGTATCCTTGCCTGATGCCACCGCCGCAGCTGTTGGGGCGCAGAAGGCCCTGCCTCAGGATGTTGTGGTTACGCTGCCGTCTTCTCCTCCTACTCCACCAACTGTTGTCTCTCCGACTCCTCCCACTGTCCTGGATCGTGCTGCTGCTAAACTGGACCGGCTGCGGCAAGATCTTCTGGGCACCGACCCCTGATGTCTACTACACAACCTTCATCTTGTAGACGTTGTTGGGCCTGCAAGTGCACAGGTTTGTAGGACAGTAGCAAATTTCCCTCAAGTGGATGACCTAAGGTTTATCAATCCGCGGGAGGCGTAGGATGAAGATGGTCTCTCTCAAACAACCCTGCAACCAAAGAACAAAAAGTCTCTTGTATCCCCAACACACCCAATACAATGGTAAATTGTATAGGTGCACTAGTTCGGCGAAGAGATGGTGATACAAGTGCAATATAGATAGTAGATATAGGTTTTTGTAAACTGAAAATATAAAAACAGCAAGGAAACTAAGGATAAAAGTGAGCGTAAACGGTATTGCAATGATAGGAAACAAGGCCTAGGGTTCATACTTTCACTTGTGCAAGTTCTCTCAACAATAATAACATAGATAGAACATATGACAATCCCTCAACATGCAACAAAGAGTCACTCCAAAGACACTAATAGCGGAGAACAAACATAGAGATTATGGTCGGGTACGAAACCACCACAAAGTTATTCTTTCGGATCAATCTATAGAAGAGTACGTACTAGAATAACACCTTAAGATACAAATCAACCAAAACCCTAATGTCACCTAGATACTCCATTGTCACCTCAAGTATCCGTGGGCATGATTATACGATATGCATCACACAATCTCAGATTCATCCAACCAACATATAAGTACTTCAAAGAGTGCCCCAAAGTTTCTATCGGAGAGTCAAGAACGTGTGCCAACCCCTATGCATAGGTTCCCAATGTCACGAAACCCGCAAGTTGATCACCAAAACATAAATCAAAGACATACATCAAGTGTTCTCATAAAGACTCAATCCAATAAGATAACTTCAAAGGGGAAACTCAATTCATCACAAGAGAGTAGAGGGGGAGGAACATCATAAGATCCAACTACAATAGCAAAGCTCGGGATACATCAAGATCGTGCCATAGAGCACGAGAGAGAACAGAGAGAGAGAGAGAGAGAGAGAGAGAGAGATCAAACACATAGCTACTGGTACATACCCTCAGCCCCGAGGGTGAACTACTCCCTCCTCGTCATGGAGAGCGTCGGGATGATGAAGATGGCCGTCGGAGATGGATCCCTCCTCCGGCAGGGTACTGAAAGGGGTCCCGATTGGTTTTTGGTGGTTCTGGAGGCTTGTGGCGGCGGAACTCCCGATCTATCTTCTGTTCTGGAAGTTTTAGGGTACCTAGGTATATATGGGTGAAAGGAGTACGTCGGTGGAGCTACGGGTGCCCCACGAGGCAGGGGGGCGCGCCCAGGGGGGTGGGCGCGCCCCCACCCTCGTGAGCACCTCCCGTATCTTCTGACATGGAGTCCAAGTCCATCAGGTGGGTTTCCTTCCAAAAATAACTTCTCTAGTTGATTTCGTTCCGTTTTGACTCCGTCTGATATTCCTTTTCCTCGAAACACTGAAATAGGCATAAAACAACAAATCTGGGTTGGGCCTCTGGTTAATAGGTTAGTCCCAAAAATAATATAAAAGTGGATAATAAAGCCCAATATTGCCTAAAACAGTAGATAAAGTAGCATGGAGCAATCAAAAATTATAGATACGTTGGAGACATATCAAGCATCCCCAAGCTTAATTCCTGCTCGTCCTCGAGTAGGTAAATGATAAAAAAGAATTTTTGATGCGGAGTGCTACTTGGCATAATTTCAATGTAATTCTTCTTAATTGTGATATGAATATTCAGATCCGAAAGATTCAAGACAAAAGTTTATATTGACATAAAAATAATAATACTTCAAGCATACTAACTAAGCAATTATGTCTTCTCAAAATAGCATGGCAAAAGAAAGTTCATCCCTACAAAATCATATAGTTAGGCTATGCTTCATTTTTGTCACACAAAGATGTTCCCAACTTCTATACCCCCGATGACAAGCCAAGCAATTGTTTCATACTTAAATAATCTCAAACTTTTTCAACCTTCACGCAATACATGAGCGTGAGCCATGGATATAGCACTATGGGTGGAATAGAATATGATGATGGGGATTGTGTGGAGAAGACAAAAAGGAGAAAGTCTCACATCAACGAGGCTAATCAATGAGCTATGGAGATGCCCATCGATTGATGTTAATGCAAGGAGTAGGGATTGCCATGCAACAGATGCACTAGAGCTATGAATGCTCAACAAAAGAAAACTAGTGGGTGTGCATCCAACTTGCTTGCTCGTGAAGACCTAGGGCATTTTGAGGAAGCCCATCGTAGGAATATACAAGCCAAGTTCTATAACGAAAAATTCCCACTAGTATAAAAAGACAACTTATGAGACTCACTATATGAAAAACATGGTGCTACTTTGAAGCACAATATATGAGGCTCACTACATGAAGAACAAGGTGCTACTTTGAAGCACAATATATGAGACTCACTACATGAAGAACAAGGTGCTACCTTGAAGCACAAGGGTGGAAAAAGAGATAGTAGCATTGCCCTTTTTATTTATTTTCTTTTTTGGGGCCTTTCTTTTTTTTTGGCCTTTCTTGTTTTTTTTGGGCCTTTCTTTTTTTGGCCTTTCTCTTTTTTTGGGACAATGCTCTATTGAATGATGATCATCACACTTCTATTGATTACAACATAAGGATTACAACTCGAAACTAGAACAAGGTATGACTCTATATGAATGCCTCCGTGATGTATCGGGATGGTGCAATGAATCAAGAGTGACATGTATGAAAAATAATGCATGGTGGCTTTGCCACAAATACGATGTCAACTACATGATCATGCAATGGCAATATGACAAAAGTAAAGTATGTCATGATGATGATGAACGGAACGGTGGAAAGTTGCATGGAAATGCCATAATAGGTAGGTACGGTGGCTGTTTTGAGGAAGATATAAGGAGGTTTATGTGTGATAGAGCGTATCGTATCACGGGGTTTGGATGCACCGGCGAAGTTTGGACCAACTCTCAATGTGAGAAAGGGCAATGCACGGTACCGAAGAGGCTAGCAAAGGCGGAAAGATAAAAGTGCGTATAATCCATGGACTCAACATTAGTCAAAAGAACTCATATACTTATTGCAAAAATTTAGAAGTCATCAAAAATCAAGTACTACGCGCATGCTCCTAGGGGGATAGATTGGTAGGAAAAGACCATCGCTCGTCACCGACCGCCACTCATAAGGATGCACAAGCCAGGTACACTTCATGTTTCAAATTTGTTACACAACTTTAACCATACGTGCATGCTACGGGACATGCTAACTTCAACACAAGCATTTCTCAAATTCACAACTACTCAACTAGCACGACTTTGATATTATCACCTCCATATCTCAAACAATTATCAAGCATCAAACTTTTCTTAGTATTCAACACACTCATAAGAATTCTTACAGATCTTGTATGCTTAGCATATTAGGATTATTTAAGAAACTTACCATGCTATTTAAGACTCTCAAAATAATGTAAGTGAAGCATGATAGTTCATCTATTTCTTCAAAATAAAACCACTTCCATGCTCTAAAAGATATAAGTGAAGCACTAGAGCAAATGACAAACTACTCTGAAAGATATAAGTGAAGATCAATGAGTAGTCGAATAATTATACAACTCTGTGAAGACTCTCCCACATTTAAGAATTTCAGATCTTGACACTTTAATCAAACAGCAAGCAAAGCTAAATAAAACTACATTGCAAGGATAGCACAACTCATGTGAAGAAGCAAAAACTTAGGCTCAACCGATACTAACCGACAGTTGTTGAAGAAGAAAGGTGGGATGCCTACCGGGGCATCCCCAAGCTTAGATGCTTGAGACTTCTTGAAATATTATCTTGGGGTGCCTTTGGCATCCCCAAGCTTGAGCTTTTGTGTCTCCTTAATTCCTCTCATATCACGGTTTCTCTTTTTATCAAAAGCTTCATTCAAAACAAACTCAACAAGAACTCGTGAGATAGATTAGTATAAAACAATGCAAAACCTTATCATTTCCTACTGTAAAAAATCACTAACATTATTATTCAACATTGCAGACTAAATGCCTCTGCATATTTAATACTCCTATCCTTAAATAGAATCATTAAACAAGCAAACATATGCAGACAATGCAAACATAACAGCAATCTGCCAAAACAGTACAGTCTTTAAAGAATGCAAGAGTATCAATACTTCCCTGACTCCAAACATTATGAACTAAAATTCCCACTGTAATAAATTTATCAGAGCTCAATATGCAAAAAGATTCAACATTATAACACTCTCTGACTTTTCTAGGGAATTTTTGCAACAGCGGTAAACTTTCTGTTTTCAAACTGCAATATGTATAGTAGCAAAATAAGCATGGCAAAGGCTATCCTTGACTTTTTTATTGAAACTAAAGATGCAAAACATTATTCTAACTAACATCAAGCAAAAACTAACAAAATAAAATGACGCTCCAAGCAAAACACATATCATGTGGTGAATAAAAATATAGCTCCAAGTAAAGTTACCGATGAACGAAGACGAAAGAGGGGATGCCTTCCGGGGCATCCCCAATCTTAGGCTCTTGCTTGTCCTTGAATATTACCTTGGGGTGCCTTGGGCATCACCAATCTTAGGCTCTTTCCACTCCTTATTCCATATTCCATCGAATCTTTACCCAAAACTTGAAAACTTCACAACACAAAACTTAACAGAAAACTCGTAAGCTCCGTTAGCGAAAGAAAACAAAACACCGCTTCAAGGTACTGTAATGAACTCATTCTTTATTTATATTGGTGTTAAACCTACTGTATTCCAACTTCTCTATGGTTTATAAACTATTTTACTAGCCATAGATTCATCAAAGTAAGCAAACAATACACGAAAAACAGAATCTGTCAAGAACAGAACAGTCTGTAGTAATCTGTAACTAACGCAAACTTCTGGAACTCAAAAAATTCTAAAATAAATTGGTGGACCTGAGGAATTTGTCTAGTAATCATCTGCAAAAGGAATAAACTAAATAGCACTCCCCAGTAACAGTTTCTAACTAATCTCGTGAGCGCTAAAGTTTCTGTTTTTTTACAGTCTGATCATAAAGACTTCACCCAAGTCTTCCCAAAGGTTCTACTTGGCACAAACACTAAATTAAACACAAAACCACATCTAAGAAGAAGCTAGATGAATTATTTATTCCTAAACAGAACCAAAAAGCAAGAAACTAAAATAAAATTGGGTTGCCTCCCAACAAGCGCTATCGTTTAACGCCCCTAGCTAGGCATTATGATTTCAATGATGCTAACA
The DNA here is from genome assembly GCA_021605205.1 of Aegilops longissima. NCBI lineage: Eukaryota > Viridiplantae > Streptophyta > Magnoliopsida > Poales > Poaceae > Aegilops > Aegilops longissima. The sequence goes on along the minus strand of CM038681.1, from coordinate 352,096,305 downwards.
TAAAAGATAAGAGTTGAAACATAAAGAGAGCATCATGAAGAATATGACTAGCACATTTAAGTCTAACCCACTTCCTATGCATAGGGATTTTATGAGCAAACAACTTATGGGAACGAGAATCATCTTGCATAGGAAGGTAAGACAAGCATAACTTCAAGATTTTAAGCACATAGAGAGGAAACTTGATATTATTGCAATTCCTACAAGCATATGTTCCTCCCTCATAATAATTTTAAGTAGCATCATGAATGAATTCAACAATATAACCAGCACCTAAAGCATTCTTTTCATGATCTACAAGCATAGAAAATTTACTACTCTCCACATAAGCAAAATTCTTCTCATGTATAATAGTGGGAGCAAACTCAACAAAATAACTATCATGTGATTGAGAATTAAGATCAAGATGACAAGTTTCATGATTATATTCTTTAAAGCATACGTGTCATCACAATAATCATCATAGATAGGAGGCATACTTTCATCATAATAAATTTTCTCATCAAAGCTTGAGGGACAAAAAATATCATCTTCATCAAACATAGCTTCCCCAAGCTTGTGGCTTTGCATATCATTAGCATCATGGATATTCAAGGAATTCATACTAACAACATTGCAATCATGCTCATCATTCACATATTTTTTGCCAAGCATTCTATGTAATTCTTCTTCTAGCACTTGAGCACAATTTTCCTTCCCATCATTTTCACGAAAGACATTAAAAAGATGAAGCATATGAGGTACTCTCAATTCCAATTTTTGTAGTTTTCTTTTATAAACTAGACTAGTGCTAAAACAAGGAACAAAGAGATTCGATTGCAAGATCTAAAGATATACCTTCACTTACCTAGCCTCCCCGGCAACGGCGCCAGAAAAGAGCTTGATGTCTACTACACAACCTTCTTCTTGTAGACGTTGTTGGGCCTGCAAGTGCACAGTTTTGTAGGACAGTAGCAAATTTCCCTCAAGTGGATGACCTAAGGTTTATCAATCCGCGGGAGGCGTAGGATGAAGATGGTCTCTCTCAAACAACCCTGCAACCAAATAACAAAAAGTCTCTTATGTCCCCAACACACCCAATACAAGGGTAAATTGTATAGGTGCACTAGTTCGGCGAAGAGATGGTGATACAAGTGCAATATAGATAGTAGATATAGGTTTTTGTAAACTGAAAATATAAAAACAGCGAGGTAACTAAGGATAAAAGTGAGTGTAAACGATATTGCAATGATAGGAAACAAGGCCTAGGGTTCATACTTTCACAAGTGCAAGTTCTCTCAACAATTAACATAGATAGAACATATGACAATCCCTCAACATGCAACAAAGAGTCACTCCAAAGACACTAATAGCGGAGAACAAACGTAGAGATTATGGTCGGGTACGAAACCACCACAAAGTTATTCTTTCGGATCAATCTATAAAAGAGTTCGTACTAGAATAACACCTTACGATACAAATCAACCAAAACCCTAATGTCACCTAGATACTCCATTGTCACCTAAAGTATCCGTGGGCATGATTATACGATATGCATCACACAATCTCAGATTCATCCAACCAACATAAAAGTACTTCAAAGAGTGCCCCAAAGTTTCTATCGGAGAGTCAAGAACGTGTGCCAACCCCTATGCATAGGTTCCCAATGTCACGAAACCCGCAAGTTGATCACCAAAACATGCATCAAAGACATACATTAAGTGTTCTCATAAAGACTCAATCCAATAAGATAACTTCAAAGGGGAAACTCAATTCATCACAAGAGAGTAGAGAGGGAGAAACATCATAAGATCCAACTACAATAGCAAAGCTCGGGATACATCAAGATCGTGCCATAGAGCACGAGAGAGAACACGAGAGAGAGAGAGAGAGAGAGAGAGAGAGAGATCAAACACATAGCTACTGGTACATACCCTCAGCCCCGAGGGTGAACTACTCCCTCCTCGTCATGGAGAGCGTCGGGATGATGAAGATGGCCGTCGGAGATGGATCCCTCCTCGGGAAGTCTTGGAAAGGGGTCCCATTGGTTTTGGTGGTTACGGAGGCTTGTGGCGGAACTCGATCTATCTTCTGTTCGGAAGTTTTAGGGTACCTAGGTATATATGGGTGAAAGAATGCGTCGGTGGAGCTACGGGGGCCCCACGAGGCGGGGCGCGCCGGGGGGTGGGCGTGCCCCCCCCTCGTGAGCACCTCCGTATCTTCGGACGTGGAGTCAAGTCCATCAGGTGGGTTTCCTTCCAAAATAACTTCTCTAGTTGATTTCGTTCCGTTTGACTCCGTCGATATTCCTTTTCCTCGAAACACTTTGAAATAGGCATAAAACAACAAATGCAGGCTGGGCTCCGTTAATAGGTTAGTCCCAAAATAATATAAAAGTGGATAATAAAGCCCAATATTGCCTAAAACAGTAGATAAAGTAGCATGGAGCAATAAAAAATTATAGATACGTTGGAGACGTATCAAACCCCGGTTGGTGGCCGGACGCTTGGAGCTGGCCTTTGGCTGGGTTCGCTCTGACGCTTCGATTCGAGCGACGCTGGTTCAGGTCGCGACGGCTTGTGACGAGGAGAGGCAGGCCGTCCTTGGGGCGAAGGCTGCTCGCGACGCCGCCTTGGGGGAGGTAGCCGATGTCCGAGGTCGCTGCAAGGCGCTGGAGAGCGAGCTGCAGGGCCTGCGTAACCAGCTTGCCAAGGAGGCCCGCATTCGCCAAGAGAAGGAGGAAGACAAGAAGGCTCGCGAGGCGGCCGTCAAGGACCGGGACGCCAAGCTTAACAAGTGTCGTGACCGCCTGGGTGCGCTGGAGCAGGAGTTGGAGGCGGAGAGGGTCGAGCTGGACGGCAAGGCGCGGGTCCTCGCCGAGGACCGCATGGCCTTCGCGGAGATGGAGGTGAAGGCTCGCACCTTGCCGAGGTCGCTTTACGATAGCGGCCTGGAAAGCCTGCTGGCCGGCGCCGAGGACGGCCCTGCCAAGCTGCTCCCCTTGCTGATCCGCGCCCTTGAAGATGTCACCCTTGGCCTTGGTCCTACGGCTAAGGCCGAGGCGCGTGTCCTGTCTTCCGCGGCGCTGACGCGCGTCCTTACCCACGTCTACCTTCACGATCCCGACGTCGACCTCGACAGCCTGCTGGAGCCCGTGAGCGGCGAGCTTGCCGCTGCCGCTGCTGAGGCCGTGTAGGGTCGAGCGGAGGCTCTGCTGGCGAAGTTCCGGGCCTTCAGCACCAAGCCGAAGCGAGGCGCTGCCGGTCCTAAGGCTTCACGAGGCGAACCCGCCCAGCACAGCTCCGCCATCAAAAGTGACTCCTTTATGGCTCATGTTCTGCTTTCAGCTCCTGCAACATGCATCATGCCTCGGGGAGGCGTTTAAACTTGCGTTTGGTGTTGTGACAACAGTTATGGACTGTAATATTTTCTTTTGAATTTCTTGAGATTTGCGCTTTTCCTTCCTACTTGCTTGTGTTCTATGCAGGCAGAGCCCAGCCCCGCGCATACCTCAACCGCCGTTAGCCTTTCGGAACTAAGGAGTGAGGGGCTACGTGACCAGTTAGGCTCCTGAGTTGCGATGCTCAGGAGTACCCCTTGACATTCAAACGGCCTTTGTACCTTGGCTCCGCTCGGGGAGGGACGTGCGACGAACCAGGCCCGAGGGGCCTGGCTGGGTAGTGTGCGTCTGGGCGTGACCCAGGCGTAGCCCCCGTGCCCAACCCCCTCACGCGGCACTCCCGAGGGGAGGCGTTGCGATGAGGCCAGACATTGAGCTCTGGGCTCCCTGAGGTTGATGCGGTCGGGGGCCACCCTCAGTTGTTTATCACCAGCGCGGAGCATGGCGCTTTTGTATGTGTACGGGCATAGCCGCTTCTCGGGAGTGTCGTCAGCCAGCGCGGAGCATGGTGCTTCCACTGGTGCATGGGAGGGGGTTCCCCTCCGGCAGGAGCCCCCGGGGCGTGTACAGCCCCGCCCTGACACGTGGCTCACACGGTAGGGCCTGACGAGGTGTATCTGGGCACCCGTGAGCCAGCGCGGGACTCACGGGGCCCTACCTCAAGGCGGGTTGCGCTGCACTGGGCCTTAACTTGTGGCGTGTTCTGCAAATTTGGTTGAATCTTGGCGCTCTCGTCCTCGGGTCCCGCCCTCGAGCAAGTCTCAGCCGTCGCTGGTATGCCAGGTCGTGATATCGTGGAGAAGGCCAGAGGGTGAGGGCTGGAGAGCCAGTAAGAGCCCATGAGTCGCGATGCTCAGGTACCCCACCTTTAACGTGCAAGCGGCCGACATGAGGGAAGACGGGGTGGCGTGGACAGGCATCAAATAACAATTATGATGGGTCGAACGCATGATCCAAAATAAACGCGAGAGGGGTACATGCCGCTGGGTCTGGCCCGAGCGACTTGGGGATGATGCAGCCCGAGGGGCGCCCCCAACAAAGTAAGCTAGGAACATGAAATAAAAGGGATAAATGCCGCAGGGACGGACCCACGCGGCCTGGGAAGGATGCAGCCCTGGGGGGCGCTCCCAGCTGGAAATGAAACTTGAAGGATGTCACCTGATAACGTTGAAGACGAAAGGATGCTGAAGTAGCGGATGTCGTGGGCTGTGGAAGCCGACCTTCACGAGCCCCCAGGCCCAGGAGCCTCGGGAGGCTCCAGAGGCGCTGGTGGCTCCTCGCGGACCATCTCCATCTCCGCCAGGACTGCGGCACGCCTGGCCTCTTAAGCCTCCAGGATGTTCCTCATGAGGCGCTAGCGCGTGGCGGCCACGTTCGGCACATTGTAGGGCATGCGAACGTAGCTGTGGGGTGGACCTTCGTAGCGCCCCACGCGTGAGGGCCAGAAGCGCTCCTGAGAGGCGGCTCGGTTGAGCCCTGGTATGTCGATGCAGACGCGCAGCCCACCATCCTCGCTTGGATGGGGAGCTACGGCGGGTAAGTGGCGGCTGCCACTCATGACTCTTGACTCCTGCAGCTCCTGAATGATCTGGCTGACGAACTCCTGAGGGTTTGGCCCTCCTTGCCTTGATCCTTCCTGAGGGAAACATGCTTTAAAACACGCCTCCAAGTGGTGCCCAAGTGCCTGCCTCATGACCTTAGCAAGGTCGGTGGCCCTCCAGGAGAGAGCCCCCGAGCCTTGCTTGAGGAGGGCATCGGGCGCGCCTTCCTATGCGACAGAAGGAGGTGACCCCTAAACAGGCACGGACCCTGAGGGGCCTGCCTCCTGAGGGGTCAGGCCTGACGATGTCTTCTTCTTCTTGGGGGTAGTCTCGGGGAGCCTCCCGCTCCTGCGATCTGGGTCTTCAAGTGAAGTAGCTTGAAAAGCTCACTCCAGGGAGCACACAACGTCTCTCTCTTCGCAAGGCACCGTGATGACTCCGCCGCTTCCTAGCATCTTGAGGATGTTGTAGCCGTGATGACTCATGGCCATGAACTTGGCCAGAGCTGGGTACCCGAGGATGGCATTGTATGGCAGGCGAATGTGGGCGACATCGAAGTCGATGAGCTCGGTCTTGATGGTTGTCGCGCCCCAAGGTTCTGAGGGCGGACCTACCCAATTGGGACTGTGGAGCCATCAGTGACTCTGGAGAAAGGCTTGGTTGGCTGAAGCTGATTGTAAGGCACTTGGATATTGTAGAATGTTTCTACGGACATGACATTGAGCCCTGCTCCACCATCGATGATGGTTCTGGTGACTTGCACGTTGCTGATGATTGGGGAACAAAGCATCGGGAGGACTCCGGCTGTGGCCGCGCACTTGAGCTGATCCGCTGAGCTGAACGTGATGGCGCATGCTGACCACCTGAGTGGGCGCGTGGCCTCGATCTTCGGGAGGACAGCATTTACTTCGCGGGCGAACTGCTTGAAGATGCGTTGAGAGGCTGGGTGTCGGTGTAAAAACCGGCGGATCTCGGGTAGGGGGTCCCGAACTGTGCGTCTAGGCGGATGGTAATGGGAGACAAGGGACACGATGTTTTTACCTAGGTTCGGGCCCTCTCGATGGAGGTAAAACCCTACTCCTGCTTGATTAGTATTTATGATATGGGTAGTACAAGAGTAGATCTACCATGAGATCAAGGAGGCTAAACCCTAGAAGCTAGCCTATGGTATGATTGTTGTTCGTCCTACAGACTAAAACCCTCCGGTTTATATAGACACCGGATAGGGTTAGGGTTACACAGAGTCGGTTACAATGGTAGGAGATCTACATATCCGTATCGCCAAGCTTGCCTTCCACGTCAAGGAAAGTCCCATCCGGACACGGGACGAAGTCTTCAATCTTGTATCTTCATAGTCCAGGAGTCCGGCCAACGGTAATAGTTCGGCTATCGGGACACCCCCTAATCCAGGACTCCCTCAGTAGCCCCTGAACCAGGCTTCAATGACGAAGAGTCCGGCGCGCATATTTTCTTCGGCATTGCAAGGTGGGTTCCTCTTCCGAATACTTCATAGAAGATTTTCAACACAAGGATAGTGTCTGGCTCTGCAAAACAAGTTCCACATACTACCGTAGAGAGAATAACTTTTGCACAGATCTGCTGGCGTATTCAGCGCGTGACATCACACCACGGCCAGGCCTTCATATGAATCGTTTTCTTGTTCCACCTCAGTAGCGTTTAGCGAGGCCGTTTCATTGGCACGTCTTATCAAAGCGGAGATCGTGCCCCTTATTCCGGATTCTCATCAATACAGACGTGGGTAACCCAACCGCGCCATTGATTAAGGCGCTTGGGAGATAAGCGAGTTTTACCAGGCTGGCGGGGGACGCATAGCTTCGTCCGTCCATATAAGGGGATAAGGGTCCACCTTTTCACCTAGGCCTTCTTCCTCCTTTGCTCATCCATTTCCTTTTCGAGCTCCAGCGCCCAAGTCCGCACATCCCACCTCAACCTTCTCCAACTATGTCCGGAGGCGGGAGGCAAGTGGATGGCCTCCTCCGTCACGGAGGGCACATCAAAAAGTTGCGGAAGGCGGATACTTGTCCAGCGACATCGCGCACGGCTACCCGACAAGGGCAGCTCATTCCCACCCTCGGGCCCCATGAGAGGTGGTGTTCCTCACCACTTCCTCCATGGGACTAGGTTTTCCACTTCACCCATTTGTCCGGGGGCTCATGTTCTACTACGTCCTGGATTTCCACGATCTGGCCCCGAACTTCATCCTCAACATCTCGGCGTTTATCGTCGTGTGCGAGGCCTTCCTCTGCATCCAGCCCCACTTCGGCTTATGGCTGAAGACCTTCAATGTCAAGCCGATGGCAGTAGGCGGCCGCCAAGCGGAGTGCGGAGGTGCCGTGGTTGGCAAGATGGCCAAAGTCCTATGGCTCGAGGGCTCCTTTGTGGAGACCATAAAGGGGTGGCAATCGGGGTGGTTCTACATCACCGAGCCACGCGACTCTCGATGGGCTGTGGCCCCTGAATTCCGATCTGGCTCCCCCACACGTCTCACGTCATGGAAAGAGATGGGCCTGACGTGGGGTGATTCGAAAGAGCAGTCTGGACTCCAAATCTGCGTCCGGAACCTGGTGGACAAGAATCTCAAGCTTGTCAATGTAATCCAGGTAATGCTCATCCACCGGATTCTCCCATGCCAGCAACGGGCCTTCAAATTGTGGGAGTTCGATCTGGCACAACACCAAACTCTGAAAAGGCTCTTCGACACTACGTACGAAGATGCCTGGAAGGTGTTGTTCAAGGGCGCCGAGGCTCCCACATCCGCTACCGAAGATCACGGATTCAGCTCGCAGCGTCAAGCCAGCGAGGTAAGTTATTTTACCCTTTATGGGACTCTTTTTTCGTAGTTTGACTCTATGCGGGATCTAAAACTCCCTAACCTTTGACAGGACTGGCTGAAAACATCCGGATAGATTAACTGTCCGGCCCCCTTGCCAGAAAACCCAGCGGACGCCCGATTAACGGGGCTGCTGGCTCCGGCACCTCACGTGGTTCCGGAGAAGAAGGCCGAGAAGGAGGCCACGGGAACTCGAAGGAGCTCCCGGCGCCAGGTGCTGTCGGACTCATCGTCCGATGACTCTGAGGTGGAATCCTCCTCCGAGGACGAGGAGGAGGAAAAAGCCTCTCCCCAGTGAAGAGAGAAGAAAGGAAGGTCGCCCGGCGAAGGCGAAGGTCAGAAAGAAAGGACCCTTCCTCGGGACTTCTCCTGCGCGCCGACAATGGCGAGGGAGTGGCCAACAAGGCCAAGCCCTGGAGAGATCGTAAGTGTCCAGGACTTGAATAGTTCATGACTTTTATTTGTCGCATAGTGTCTTCTAATGCGAATATAACCATGTAGCCCGCCCAGGGCAGCTCGCCGCTTCGTCGGCGGCTCCACTGGGTTCGTCGGATGTGAATAGCACTTCACTTCCGACCGCCTCCTCTCCTCGTGTCGCGACGACACCGCGGTGGAAGTCCCAAAGGGGCCCAGCCAGGAGGAGGTGGTCTGGGCGCCACAAGGCGACCTCCGGACTCTGGCGCAAAGGCGAAACCCAGAGGCTCTAAAGTATGGCCTGTGCGGACTCCGTGCAGAACCTTCATTGTTCCAAAGTCCGGCAAGCGGCCCATTACAAGAAAGGTTAAGACTGCGGCGCGCCGGTGACCTCCGTCCATCTGGAGGCTTGGATAGCTTCTTTGGGCGCTTAACGGCGCCATCGACGAGGAGCACCGCCTTTGTTATGAGTGTGGTGATCCAGAAAGTTCGATCCGCCAAGGCGGGCTGGTAAAGCTTGCACCAGCCTTCTAACAGGCTTTGAGGTAAGTTTAGAATATGTAAAAATATTACCGCATAGACAGGTAGCCCCGATGCTCGTTCGGTGTTCGGAAATAAAAGCGGACTAAAGATCTAAAAGATATACACAGAGTCTAACATAAGTATGTCAATATGGGAATGCAGGCTGCTGCTGCTGACCTCTGCCAGACTTGATTGCGAGTTCAATGCATTGAAGCAGAGCCTCGAGCGGTCCGAGAACGAGCTCGGCCTTGCCAAGAAGGAGCTCGAGGACAAGGAAGGTAAGTAGTACCTTACTAAAGAAATACCTTATAGAAATGATTTGGTTGCAAAAATGGCAGGACTAACGTGGGTATTGTAGGGGCCACGAACGAGGTGGCGACCCTGAAGGAAGCGGTGTCCGCGGCCGAAAGCAGAGCAGCTGCAGAGCACGCCAAGCGAGAGAAGTAGGAGGCGCGGGTGGCGGAGGTGCGGCAAGAGCTCCAGGCTCTTGTGGAAAAACACGGGAGTTTGGAGCGTGACTCGAAGACTCGAGAGTCCGAGCTCACCTCGGCTCTTGAGAGTGCCAAGGCCGCTAAGGCCGAAGCCCAAAAAGCCCTCCAGGAAATTGAATCATTAAAGAAGATAGCGGCGGGTAAGGCATTCTTTATGCAAAGCAAGCATGTGAAAGTGAATTACCTATTACTTACCCGAATCCGGAGCTCTCGGGAGCATTCGCAGATCTGCCCGTGGTGTGTGCGATCTTGCCGAGTTCTACCGCGCCAAGGAGGGGAGCTCGGCGGAGAAGGTGTTCTGGTCTCGATATCTTTGAGGCCGAACATCCGTGCCCTGAGCGACCAGCTGATGCAGCTGGTCGAGCTCCCTAAGGTCGCCGAACAGGCCATGAAGGGCCTCATAGTTGGCTGTGGCCATTAGAAGCCATGCACAGGAGCTACTTGGGCTAGTCGCGGCGGCTTGTGGGCCTTTGTCCATGGATTGAAGTCATCAAGCGCTCGTCTGCATTGAAGGTGCCGTCGTGCCCTTGCCCGTGCTAAAGTGCATTTGGGGCAAGTTGGATCTTGGAGAAGCTTGTGACGGACGGGCCACCGAAGGGCAAGGAGCATCGCGAGCGAAATGTACTATGATGGCGTCCTGAAGGGTGCCCGCCGTATAGCGGGTGAATGCTCCAAAGATGTAATTTTTGAATAGACTCGCATTTGTTATCCTATACACTGAAAACTTGTTCATATGCGCTAAGAAACGCTTGTGAATTTGTAATATTACCTTATGTGTGGCCGTTTATCAAATTTTAGAGATGGCAAGTCGTTGGCTTCAGCCCCCATGCCACGAGTGCTGGGGTGTTCGGGATAAACTTGAGCGCTCTTGTTCCCATTCTTGGGTCCTTCGAGGGAGGCGCTCAATGCAACAAACAAGGCAACCGGACTTATAGTGCTTGAACACTCTCACTTAGCCATAGAATTCAATAATTTTAAATTTTCGGCGAAGCCCCTAGTATTCGGAAGACCGAGTTCGGGGCGCTATCCACGCCTTGGCCGGACAATGCCGACTCCTCGCTCTAAACGGCATAAGTCTTTAGGGACCCGAAAAAACCTCCCGAACAGCGATCGGCTCTCGCCCTATCATGACGGTCAGTTTTAGCTTTCTCCACTGAGGTGCTCAACCCAGCTCAACCGTGGCACAATCCCGGTGGTTCTACCAGTGCTACCTTAGCCGATATAACGGAACTTAAGGTACCAAAACATGGGAGCCGGGTGAGGGAGTCCCGGACTCGGGGGGTGTCCGGATAGCCGGACTATCGTCACGGCCGGACTCCAAGTCTATGAAGATACAAGATTGAAGACTTCGTCCCGTGTCCGGATGGGACTTTCCTTGGCGTGGAAGGCAAGCTTGGCGTCTGAGATATGTAGATCTCCTACCATTGTAACCGACTCTGTGTAACCCTAACCTATCCGGTGTCTATATAAACCGGAGGGTTTTAGTCCGTGGGGCGAACAACAATCATACCATAGGCTAGCTTCTAGGGTTTAGCCTCCTTGATCTCGTGGTAGATCTACTCTTGTACTACCCATATCATCAATATTAATCAAGCGGGGTAGGGTATTACCTCCATCGAGAGGGCCCGAACCTGGTAAAAACATCGTGTCCCTTGTCTCCTGTTACCATCCGCCTAGGCGCATGATTCGGGACCCCTACCGAGATCCGCGGTTTGACACCGACATTGGTGCTTTCATTGAGAGTTCCTACGTAGCCGTCACCGATAGGCCCGATGGCTCCTTCGATCATCAACAACAGCGCGGTCCAGGTGAGACTTTTCTCCCGGACAGATCTTCGTGTTCGGCGGCTTTGCCGCTGCGGGCCAATTAAGCAGCCATCTGGAGCAGATCGAAGCTTCGCTCCGGCCATCGAGTCAGATTTGGAAGTTTGAACTATATGGCGATATCGCGGAGACTTGATCTTGACGGATTCGAGCCGCAATAAAGCATGCCGCCTTTGTTTGATGGGCATGATCTGGCTCTGCAGCCGAGCGATTGCCACGAAGCCGCACCGACATCCGCTCCGACCCTTAATCCGGGCGGATTCCCTGATCGAGGGCGAGTGGTTGGACACGCCTCGGGGCTATAATCTCTGGCGATGGAGTGAACTCCATCCCTGTCCTTTGGGAAGACCTCGACTCCAGGGTGCCAGACTCCTCTCCGGACTCCGAACCCTCCGCACCCCTGCCAATAGGATCCGATTGGTCGCCGGTCATGGAGTTCATGGCCGCGGACATCTTTCAGCACTCGCCCTTTGGCGACATCCTGAATTCACTAAAGTCTCTCTCTTTATCCGGAGAGCCCTTTCCGGACTACGGTCAGGAAGGTTGGGATGCAGACGACGAAGAAATGGTGGATACACCTAAAGGAAATGAAGACGAGGAAAAACGGGACGCTATGAAGGATAAATCCCTTGGAAAGCAGTCAAAACGGCAACGTAAACGCCGAACAAAGTCCCGCCTCAACAAAGACCCATCCATAGAGCAGGGCAAACCGCTGGACAACGAACAAGACAACTTGGATAAACAATCTGTCCCCGGCAAAGACAACAGTGCGGACGATCTCACGCCGGACAAACTATTGGAGCAAAATGACCTCCAGAAAAGGCTCGTCGCCACTACGCGTAGCCTGAAAAAGCAGAAGCGGAAGCTCAAAACAGCGGAAGAGGCACTCAGGATCAGATGGAGCAAAGTATTCAGCACCGCGAACAAATGCGGCGACAATCGCCGAACAAAAACTACCGAAAAGAAAGCTACTGCCCGAATTGACGAGGAGGCCTTAGAGCCCCACAATTAAAAAGTAAGAAGGCCACCGGTTGGATGGGCGACCCCACGGCAAAAAGAAGCGGCGAATGGCACGCACACAAGCCAATATCACGATCCGCATAAGGATTCACATCAAAGGATGGCCCGGTTAGGTCCATCTATGGGCCAAGAAAGCAGGCTCGTCAAAGCAATGCAATACACCAAAATTCCGAAGATCACGGCACACCCAAATATAGGGGCGCCGCACACCCCCTATGTTTCACCGATGAGGTGCTGGATCATGAATTTCCAGCGAGATTCAAACCCGTGTACATAGAGGCATCTGACGGAACAACAGTCCACAGAGTGCGGATCGAGGATTACATCCTCCACATACACATGGCTAGAGGCGATCTCCACGCCATAAAATACTTACCCTTAAACTCAAAGGGCCAGCTCGGCATTGGCTTAAAAGCCTCCCGAAAATACCATTGGAAGCTTGGGAGAGCTTGAGGATGCATTCGGGCAAATTTTCGGGGACTCATGTCCGCCCTCCGGATCTGAGACGATCTAAGTCACATAACTCAACAGCCGGAGAGTCAGCCGGAAATTCTGGAACAGGTTCCTTACTAAAAAGAACCAAATAGTCATTGTCCGGACTCGAAGCCTTAGCAGCTTTCAAACACAACGTCAAGGACGAATGGCTCGCCAGACACCTCGGCCAAGAAAAGCCAAGAACAATGGCCGCATTACCAAGCCTCATGACCGCTTTTGCGGGAGAGGATAGCTGGCTAGCAGGTGCAGCACCAGCGACCCAAGTACATCGAAATTAGGGATGGAAATGGGAAACCATGGCGCAACAAGGACCAGCGCGGATTAAAAGGAACAGTCCAAAACACGGCGGTCAAAGCGGATTCAAAAGCTCACGGCGAACAACAAAAAACTGCCCCTTAAGGACAATAGCGATGAGCTATCCAACTTCAACAAAATCTTGGACAAGATATTTCAAATCCACAGTACTCTTGGGAGGCCTGCTAACCATACCCACAGAAATTGTTGGTCTTCAAACAGTCCGCAGACTGAATGCGAACACAAGGGGCTCGACACACCAAGTGAAGATGACGAGCAGCACCACAAGCGAGCCGGAAAACCAAAAACTTTCCCACGGGAGGTTAAAACAGTAAACTCACTTCCGCGTGATCAAAGGGAAAAACAGCGGCGCCCACTAAAAGGCGCGCCGCTGCTGAGTTGTCAAAACCAATCACCTTTGACCATCGGGACTATTCAAAAATATCCGGAGCATAAGAAGGACTGCCTTGATATTGGATCCTATAATCGATGGATTCCAATTTACACAAGTCCTCATGGATGGCGGCAGTGACATAAACCTGATATATCGAGGACACAATCCATGAGGATGGGGATAAACCAACCAAAATTCGCCGTAGCAACACCTCCTTTAAAGGAGTAATGCCAGGCCCATATGCGCATTGTACGGGCTCCATACTGCTAGAAGTTGTGTTTGGTTCATCCGACAACTTCCGCCGCGAAAGGTTACTCTTCCATGTCGCCCCGTTTAAAAGTAGCCATCACGCACTATTGGGACGTGAAGCTTTCGCCCGATTTAACGCAATACCGCATTATGCATCTCTAACATTAAAATGCCCGGTCCACGCGGCATCATCTCGTTAAAAGGAAGTATTAAGTGTTACTCGAGCACGGAAGAACGGGAGACTGCCTTGACAGCCCCACAGCTATCCGGTTCTGCTAGGCAAAGAACCTGAATTGGTCATTCAAATTCCGGACACGGCTAGACAAGTCCGACGCCTACTAGCGGCATACCCCCATACGAGGGGCCACATGCATGTATAACAAGAGACAATAAAGCTCAATTTTATTCACTTCTTCAAACCGTACTCTGTTTATTTAATATTAAGTACATCTTTCGCACGATCCTTTATCTTTTAAACTAAGTCCTCTCTTTTACAGATGAACAATGTGCTACACCCGTCGAGATCGACACAACGGAGACCACGGTAGCGAGACGTGCGATGGGACCCGTTGCAAGGATTCTTTTCGGATTAAGACCCTTCGTAAACCTTTTTCACTGTCTCTTGTTGATATACATCCCCGGTTCCTTAATATAACGAGGGGAGGCTGGTCTTTGGCATTGGCGGCACCAGAATTTTTTGCGATACCGGACACGGGGCTTAGGGCATTATTCTGCCCATTTTCATAAAGAACGAATACCTTAGGGAGTATTCGGTGTCTCGAGTTAGGCCTTATATGCATCAGCTCCGAAAAATGTCTTTGGTCAAATGTTGGGTTGCCCAGCTCATGTGTTTTGCTACCTTACGTTCCGTTTTCACGGCTAACGCGGCACCAGGAGAACTACTGCGATTGTGCCCCGGTTCGGCCGGGCGAGCACCTCAGTAGAGAAAGACGAAAACTGACTGTCATGATATAGCGAGAGACTGGTCAACCACTCGATGATGCACTGGAATGTTTAGGATTCCTCTGCATTAACGAAGGACGGTTTTCGATCAGGCACATCGCACCCAATTCGGAAGTGCGGTGCCCCAGGATCTATATAGTAGCACCACCCTCGAACTCCTATGGCTAAGTGAAAGTGATAAAGCATTATAGTCCGGTTGCCTGGTTTGCTCGCTATCACCTCCTTAACAGGACCAAGGCGTTGGATTAAGTGTGAAAAAGCGCTTTCTTTGCAAACACCCCGCACTATGTGCGTGGTGGCTGAAACCAAGGACTGCCATCTTTCGAGTTATATATACATATACATAAATGGCGCCGACGGGAGTAGTTTGCTACTTGAGCGCACAAGTATAAAAAGCTCTTATATTATATTAAAACATTGTTTTCACAAATCATACATGTCATTTAAACATAATATCCTTGAGCACTGCGTCCCTATTAAGCAGCGCCCGGCAGACTTCTTCAAAGTAGTGCTCGGCGGTACTTAACTTCTGTCCGAATTTTGGGATGCAACGTCGGTGGCCTTCATCTCTGCCCGTATGTCTTGACACGGGCGAGCCATCCGCGCCCCTCAATACACGCGATCACTTCATTGCGTCGTCTGCGGTACCGCACCAAGGAACTGCTGCACTAAACCAAAATAGCTCTTGGTTTGAGGTCCGCCCGACCACAAGTGAATCAAGACATGCTTCATGGAAAATCCGGATAGTCGATTTAGCTTGGCCCATTCGGCCAACCCGATCGGTCGCGGCGAAGGGCGCTCCGGACTATGGAATTGCGACCAATATAGCTCTTCCCTTGGTGCCTTTTCGGCCCGGAAGTGCTCAACAGCGTCCATGGCGCTTCGCCGCCAAGTTCAGATAAGCATCCTCGAACACCACAACTTATCTAGCGAGCATACTTTGGATCCGTATATTTCCTCCATGGCGAAAGCGGTTTTCCAGCCGCAATTGCCCCACCTGACTCAGCTCCTCCTTGGCAGCTCTCAAAGCCGGTAGGCATTCTTGGATTCGGCGGCATTTTTAGGCCCTCTTGTTCCACTTGGCGTTCTTTTCAAGAACCTCGCAGCGATCGCTAGTATTCCTCAACTTTTGGCCATATCGGCCATCTCCTCTTCTTGGCGGTGAGCAGCCCGTTCAACTTCTAGCTCTTGACCGCCTTTAAAGCGGCGCATTACTAATTCTGGCTTGCTCTTTCGCTCGGCGAGTCCTGCCGCAGCTCTTCCACGGCAGCGGCACCATCTGCATTAAGCATACGAATAGTAAGACATGGGCGTCAAGCTCCCTTACCAGGTGTCCGCATAAAAGTCGCATACCTTGTGACTCGTCAAATCGTTTATTGACCAGCGCGACGTCCGCATCCGCCTCGTCAAGTTGCCGCTTTAGTTCGGCATATCCATCAGTCCGGCTGGCCTCCGGACGCCCTGCCACCTGTTTAGGAGCGGCGATATGTTAAAACTGAGAATTTGATCCTTGGCACGTCGTCAATTTTGACAACATACCGAGTCTCAGGGGCTACTATATATACATGGCGCATTTTATATGCATAACTGTCAGAAGGTACATTATTTTTTGCGTACCTCAAACCCCGTCAGTAAGCTTCTGACGGCTTCGTGCAATCCGCTCTCCGCGGATGCAATTCTTTCAATCATCGTACCCATTAGAGCACGGTGATCTTTTGAGATAGCCGCTCGCCCGAGCAGATCCTTCAGCTCCTCCGACCGCACACCACTTGGCGCCGGACCTTCCGTCCCCGCCGGACTTGGGGGAACCCTCCATGACGACATCTCTGGGTCGTCCGCTTCACATGAGGGTGCGACAGGTGGAGACGTTTCTCTCTCCATCATCTCCGGAAGAAGATCCCCCGAAGATGAGCTCTGCTGAGAAGGGCTGAGGTCCGAACTACAAGGTACAATTTCGGTTATCTTCATAAACAAATACAGAGATATTCCTTATTTACAAGACCCCTTCTTTTTACTTACGACTCGCTGGAGGGCTGATCCCCTTGGGTAAATAGTGCGGCTGGGTTACTTCCCAGCGGGACTCTCGACGAAGATTCCTTCCCTCTTTGAGGCCTTGACCTCCGGATCTTCGAAGCAGTCCTCTTCTCTCCTCGAAAGGCGAGACTTTTAATCCCTCCTTCCTTGATAGCCTCCTTCGTGGGCAGCCTCTCCGCTCCCCCCTTCGCCTTCTTCAAAAGGCGCGACCTTCAACATCTTGGTCAGCATGGGATCTGGCGTGGTCTCCGGGAGGGGAGCCGGACACCTTATTAACTTTGCCTTGGCTATCCACTCCTGTTCAAGAAACGGCTCCTTTAAAGGGCATATATATATAATAAATGAATGAACAGCTTGTCCGTTCTGGGACTACTTACTTGAGTATCTAGGCGATTGCAGCTTAGTCCTGCGTCCTCGGTCAAGTCCGGACACTTCTCTTGTGATCCGAAGAGCGATTTATACATCTCCACAGGCGTCGTGCCCATAAAATTTTGGAGGCTCGTGGTCCCTCGGTTGAATTCCCACAAGCGGAGGCGGCGTTCTGCAGGGCTGAAGGCGCGGATCACCATAACCTGTGCCACTTTGCAACAGATTGATCCCTCTTTCTGGAGGTCTCGAATCGGCCCTGCAGCAATGGAGCGTCCTTGGGCGGCCCCATTCGAGCCCCTTGTTGACCCATGATGCCAGCCCATGGTGGACTGGCGGAAGGCGGGGCGCCGCCCATTTGGTGCCCACAGGGCGGTGATATAAAACTACTCCCGTTGCCACAAACCAAGCTCCTCTTGAAAAGAGCCCTCGGACCCGGAGCATCAGCACATTTGCTTATGACCGCCCCTCCGCACTTTCTGCTTGTTGCCCTTGATCTTCTTTGGCTCCACCTTGAAGGTCTTGAGCCACAATCAAAGTGGGGGTAATATGGAGGAAGGCATCACATCGACAATGAATGACGAGATATGGAGGATGGACTCGGATTCAAGTCATGGAAATCAAGCCCATAATAAAACATGAGCCCCGCACAAAGGGATCCGTCGAAAGCCTAAACCCGGCGGAAGTGAGACACGAACACCATGTTCTCGCCGGGCTCGGGAGTGGGAATGACCTGCCACAGGGGCAGGTAGCCTATCTGAGATCTCGCCGGTTAGATACCTGGCGTCTCGCAGCTTTAGCACCTCTTCTTACATGACGGAGGAAGACATCCATCGGCCGTGCTGGTGGAGCGGACATCGTCGAAGGTCCGCGCGCTGAATCTGAAGCTTTGGTTGTTGGAACTCGAAGCGCGAGGCGAACTCGATGGAGGGTGTAAAAAGGAGAGGGCCTTGGTCTTGTTATAAAGAGGTTGGATACCAAGAGCCCACCCCGTGGTCGACTAGGACTCGCCTTTGATAGAGGAGGTGTGCCAACGGGCATGGTTGGGTTACCCACATCTGCATTGATGAGAATCCCGGGATAAGGGGGCATGATCTATGATTTAATAAGGCGTGCCAAGGAAACCGCCTCGCTAAACACGCTGAGGTGGAACAGTAAAATACGATTCATATAAAGGCCTGGCCGTGGTGTGATGTCACGCCGCGGAATCATGCAACAGATCTGTGCAAAATTATTCTCTCTCGGTGTTATGTGGAACTTGTTTTGCGAGCGGACACTATCCTTGTGTTCAAAACCTTCTATGAAGTATTCGGAGGAGAACCCGCCTACAAATGCGAAGACAATCAACTCGTCGGACTCATCGTCATGAAGCCTGGTTCATGGAGCTCTTGAGGAGTCCGGACTAGGGGTGTCCGGATAGCGGACTATCGTCACGGCGGACTCCAAGACTATGAAGATACAAGATTGAAGACTTACGTCCCGTGTCGGATGGGACTTTCCTTGGCGTGGAAGGCAAGCTTGGCGATCGGATATGTAGATCTCCTACCATTGTAACCGACTCTGTGTAACCCTAACCTATCCGGTGTCTATATAAACCGGAGGTTTTAGTCCGTGGGGACGAACAACAATCATACCATAGGCTAGCTTCTAGGGTTTAGCCTCCTTGATCTCGTGGTAGATCTACTCTTGTACTACCCATATCATCAATATTAATCAAGCGGGGTAGGGTATTACCTCCATCGAGAGGGCCGAACCTGGGTAAAAACATCGTGTCCCTTGTCTCCTGTTACCATCCGCCTAGATGCACAGATTCAGGACCCCCTACCGAGATCCGCGGTTTGACACCGACACGGGCAAACCCAACTATTGACCCAAGACATGATTGAACCGATGCATATAATGCTATAATTTGGGGTGTCGCACTTGTGAAAGTGTTCAGACTTATCACACCATACTTTTGGTGTACTTAAGCCCCTGGTGTATTGACCGTACCAAAGTGTGCAGGTGCAGCATGTCATGAAATGAACATATATATAGATAAAGAAAGGAGTGCAATAATAGGCGAAGCTATGTATTGTTTATTCAAAAAGGTACTGCAATGGAAGCGAGCGATACAAATAGTCACGATAAGCAAGGTATGGGACTATTTAACATGTCCCCCTCCGAGGGGTAAGCTGCGGGATGGTATGTAAAACAGGTATAATGCTTGTAGTAGAGACCACACGGACACTCGGCGTAACTTTACGCTTCCCCGGCTGTTGCATCGTGAGTTCGGCAATTCCAAAGCGGACAAGACTTCTGGAAAACGGAGTCTGGAAGTAAGAAAAAGAAGAAAGAAAAGAATGACACAATCGGGGCCCAGTGCGGTTGAGCTGCATGCAGGCGTGTCGTGGTCGTGCCCCTCCACTTAGGCCCATGGTATCTCCGGGCGTAGTTATGTGCAGCGTAATCTTGCTTCGCGGTTTCGCGAGGGCTGGGGTTGGGGCGGATTACTCGCATGCTCTGATCGTGCGAGGCGGTCTTGTTGTAGGTTACTCGGTAGCGCAGCGGTGGCGGATGTTTAATAGATGGACTCGAGAATTGCTGTGAGAGGCTGCTTTGCACCTCCGCCCGAGGGGGCATTGTGTGATCCTCCGTTCGGAGAGGCGTTCGGTGTTTCCATTGACCGTGATTACTCCTCGAGGGCCTGGCATCTTGAGCTTGAGGTATCGTGGTGCGGCACGCATTGAACTTTAAATCACGGTTCATCAAGCGATCGCGTGATAGCCGCTGTGGAGCGGGACTATGTCGAAGATTAACTCTTAACCCGGAAGTTATCCGGGATCGAAGACCACTTGAGTGTAACGAGCACTGTACAATTGGCCTCTACACCTGGTATGGCGCCTTTAAAGGTCGTCTTTGTGGGTTTAATCCTTCAGGGGTCTATGCCCATTTTGCACACTGTATCTTGATAAAGCAGGTTCAGGCTGCTACCGCCGTCCATCAGGACCCTAGTTAGGTGAAATTCGTCGATGATTGGGTCAAGAACCAATGCTGCGAATCTGCCGTGGCGGACGCTAGTGGGGTGGTCCCTTCGATCAAAGGTGATCGGGCAGGAGGACCATGGGTTGAACTTCGGGGCGACCGGCTCCATCACATATACGTCCCTTAGTGCACGCTTCCGCTCCCTTTTGGGTATGTGGGTTGCGTATATCATGTTCACCATCCGCACTTGTGGGGGGAAGCCCTTCATCCTCTATTGTTCGTGGTGGGGCTCCTCCTCGTCATCGCTATGCAGCCCCTTGTCATTGAGTTGACATTTAACTTGCCTGCTGTTTGAAGACCCAACAATCCCTGTTGGTGTGGTTGGCTGGTTTTTCGGGGTGCCATGTATTTGGCACAGTGATCGAGTATTCGGTCCAGATTGGACGGAACCTGAGTATTTCTTTTGAGCGGCTTTTCCAGCGACGGGTTTAGAGCCTCTGAATCCGGCATTGACTGCCGTATCTTGAGCATTATCACCGTTAATCGGCGCTTGTGCTTGTTGCGTACGACCTGCCATTGCTGTCCTTGGTATCCGAACTACGGGGTTTTGGTCAAGTTGTTGCTATGAGCTAGCCAGCTGTCCTCTCCAGCATAAAAGTGGGTCATGGCGTTGTGAGGGCTGCCATGGATTCGGCTTTTCTGTCCTAGGTGCGGGCAAGACACTCGCCTGCGGATGTTATGTTTAAAGGCTGCAAGGGCCTCTGCATCCGGACAGTCAACGATTTGATTTTTCTTGGTTAGGAACCGTGTCGGAATTGTCGGCGATTCTTACGGCTGCTGAATTATTTGGCGAGGTCATCGGCGTCGGTGGTCGCAGTATGTGCCTGGAAGTTATCAGGAATGCGGCTTCGGGTCCTCCTAACAACCAATTGATTCTGCTGGCAAGCTGTTGAGCCAATGCCGAGCTGGTCCTTTAAGCTTGAGTGGGAGGTATTTGATGGCGTGTAGATCATCGCCTTGGGCCATGTGGATATGGAGGAGGTAGTCCTCGATCCAAACCGCAGGTTCTATTGTGCCATCGTATGATTCGATGCTTCTGGTTTGAAACCCTCGAGGATTTGATGATCCATTACTTGTGCATGAAGCATAGTGGGTGTCTGGCGCCTCATATTGAGCTATATCACGGCGCAGCTCAAATGAGCCTTGTCTCTTGTGTTCAGCCCGGCGGAATTGCTGTATCCGGCGTGGCGGTTATCATCACGTGTCATGGGGCACCGCGATCCGTAGATTGATCTTGTTTGCCTTGCCTTGTCCTCCAATATGTCTCGCAGTGCGGCGTGTTTCCCGTGCCTTGGTACTTTTGACGGCGTCGGTGCGGCTTGAATGGAGGGTCTAGAGGCCTCTCTGTCGCGACCAGGGGGTGGCCGGTCGGCCACATCATGCGTTGGTGATGTAGGTTTGGGTGCTGCTTCTGCTAATTGGGGTAGCAGCCTGCATTTGGGGTATCTCTTGGAGGGGCGTTCGAGTTCATACTCTTCGTGTCGCGACCGGTTTTCCGGGTATTAATTTCCAGAAAATGGCCCTTGTGTTCACCAGCCCCAGGATTACTGTTAGCTGATGAGGCACCAACTTGATACAGAAATTCCAAGAAAAATACAAAATAGGCAGTACAAGACCATTCTGGCCTGTGAGTACAACAAATGGTTTCTAGTGGTTGATGGCGGAAGCGGTTTGTGGATCATTAGCGTCTATGGGACTCCATTTCCCACAGGAACAGCTGACCAGGGTAACTCCTATCTTCGCGAGGCTGCTATCACCATTGCTTAGGTCCCGGGGCTGCCATCACGGTCGCTCCTCTCCGTGCAAGAATTCTGGCCAAGACAATAGCCAGGGACAAGCCAGTGAGTACTTTGAATGTACTCGCAAACATTATGAACACGGGTATAATATAACCAACGGTAATCGTGTCTTGAAATATTTTATGATAACAAAGTCAATCACCAAATAAAATCTCTGATGCATGCAAGCAGGTTATTAATATGCAATAACAGGATAACAATAAAATGCACCAATCGGGTGTCTGAAGCGACGCCTCAAAAGGTTAGTAAACAACGAGCATGCCATAGTCGGGCGTCTGAGCGACACCACATAAAGGGCTTATAAAGTAAATAAATAACAAGCATGCCACAGTCGGGCGTCTGAGCGACACCACATAAAGGGCTTATAAAGTAAATAAATAACAAGCATGCCACAGTCGGGCGTCTCAGCGACACCACATAAAGGGCTTATAAAGTAAATAAATAACAAGCATGCCACAGTCGGGCGTCTTAGCGAGACCACATAAAGGGCTTATATAGTAAGCACGGTGAATATCCAGGAGGTAGAACCATCCCAGGGATTCTCGATAATTCCAATATTATAACGGGTTAGTCTATAGCCAAATAATAATCATGATCATCACAAGTCACAAGTCGTGATCCCAGTTCTGGTTAACAGTTTCTCCTCCGAAGACCGACACTAAGACCGACACTTGACCCATCCCAGACTGTAGTCCTTAACCATGGACATGGCTATTCGAATAGATTTAATCTCTGCAGAGGGTGTACTCTTTACCCACGAGTAATAGATTCCTTTAGTCCATCGGGACTAATTCCGTCTACGGCCTTTTAATTGAAAACACACCTATCCGCACACACCACCCTAACTTACCGGTGTCTGGAATCACCCACGACACCCGTTAAGCGAAACTCTAAGTGGGGAGGCTACAACCTCGACGTAACATGGGATCACAAAATTTATACCGCGCACAAACTAGGGGAGCTACCCCTTCGGCTACAACCGAAACACGCATGCTCCCGGACCAGGTGGCATGCCTACCGAATGCCTCCGGTATCTTCCACCATGGCCTCTCTGTATGGTGTGTGCTAGGAAAGGGGTTGACAACTTACTGAACCGTACCCTACCTACGGCAGGGACAAGTGGTAGCACGAAACAAGTATGGGGGTTACCGGAACAAGACTCGATCTATGGTCGACTCAGTAGATTTAAATATTCCCTGCATGATTAGCATAACAATATATACTTCAACCAACAGACAGAATCACCACGCGACATACCCCCTCATGCCATATCGGACACGACCGTCTCGACGGAGGGCTAGGGACAAGACCGTGTCTACCCAAGACAGAGGCTTTTCCGGATTCCCTCCCGGTATGCATGAAAGGCATATGACGGTGATTACCATCACGACCATATCAAACTCCAATATCATGAAATCATCAATATGCACTCATGAGTAGGAACATATCATCACATAAAATGACGTATACCCCGTGTCGAGGTGGTGTTGTCACCGTGTCAAATAACACACACAATATTATGCCAGGGTTCAGAATGGTTGCCTTCAAGTCATGGGGAGGCAAGGTGCATTCCAAAACTCTTGAAAGCTTTCTCTTCTCTGCGAAAATCCTATTTAAAAAATATTTTTGAATCAACATATAGTTTAAAAATAGTACCAAAGGTTATCCGATTTTTTTTGAAAAAAATTCTTAAAATAAACTAGACAATATTTGAGAGAGGTAGGAAAATGAATCAACTCATTTGGAGTTTTATTTTAAAAGATATAGCCAGTCAAATCTCTGGTTTTAAAAAATAAAACAGAAAACAAAAGAAAACGATTCGAATATACGTTCACGTCGAACACGTACTCTGGCTTTACGTCTCCACTTATCCTGCGTGGACAGGCATGTGCCACTGACAGTGGGTCCGGGGGACCCACTAGACAGGTTTGACTGGTCTTCCCTCCCTCCTCCTCCTTTGCCCGAGCGGGGCGGGACTCCGGCAATGCTCGCCGGCGAACGGCGACAACGTTCGGGAAACCGAGGCCATCCGCGGGCTCAGGGGGTCGAGGCGGTCCTATCGGTGGTGGTTGGGTCGATGGGGGTGGAGGGAGTCGCCGTCGACGAGCTTCGAGGCGGCCGGTGGTTTCGAGAGCAAGGTGAACTTGGGGCTACGGTGGCTCTCCGTCGCGGCCGGGGTGTTGGGTGGCTTCGCAAGATGAAGTGGAGTCGTTTGGTGGTGTTGGGAGGTCCGGGGAGGCTCTGGTTGTGATGAACGGAGCCGGGAGGCGGCGGTGGCCGAACTGGCAGGAGATGGGGATGGTGGCCTTCCCGGGGTGATTGTTGGCTACGGGAGCCCTAATGGGTTGGCTTGGGGTCGCTTGAGTGCTCGGAGAGGTGCGGGGCTCCTTAAATAGGCGGCCGAGGTCGGTTTCCCGTGGCGGTGGATAAGGTCGCCGGCGAACCGCGTCTCTGTTGCGGCAGGGCGCCGTGGCGCCGACGAGTGCTAGCAGACGAGCAAGGGGATAAGTTTGGACTGCTCAAGGGGCAGCTGGCGCGCGGCTGTGGCTTGGGCGGCACCGACCGCGACAGGGGCTCACTGCGGACGCCGGCGTGCCGCCAAGGGGCTCTGACGGCAGTGTTGTAGGGCACCAAGGGCTGCTTGGCGTGTTCTGGTGAGTGGTCGAGGGTGTGGCGTGGCTCTGCAGAGCGGGCAAGAAACCAGGGGCGCGACGCGGCGGCTCGGTGCACGCGCGTGCAAAACGTGCGCTCTGGCGCGCCCGAGAGCACGCACGCCTGTGACATGCTCTGAGAATGCCAAGGTGATCTAGGCGCTCGGTAGGCTGGCAACTAATGTGACCAGGCTAGGGTTTGTAAGAAAGCAAATGGACATGTGGGTTAGGCCAGAGACCAAGCTTGCAATGCTAACTAAAACCATGTAAAACTGGCCATGCACACAAGGTGTTTGGCAAAATGCCAAGGGCACCTAGGCATTTCTTGGAGTGGTCATAATCTCAGTTGGGGTCTCTTTAGGGAAGGTGGTGGTGGCCAGGTTAGTTTGTCAAGGAAGAAACTTGCTAGTGCAAATATTTGAGAAAATCAGTTCGTGGCAGAAACTAAAGGCTGTCATCTCATGGGCCAAAAATATTCCAATGGGTTCATGCTCTTGGTCTTAATGGTTTAGCAGGGAGGACTACAAGTAGGAAAAGGAATCATGAATAAAGGAGGAACTTAAAATGTGGTTGTTGTACAAATCATCAAGTTGGACCAGAATGGAAAAGAGGTTGATTCACTCAAATTTTTCCAAGAACAAAGCTGGGTTTTTGCATAAAGTTAATAATCATACTCCTGTTAACATCCCACAATTTTGGTGGAAGTTTTAAAGAAGTATTTAAATAGGTTGTAGTGCAAAACTGCCCACTGGACCAGATTTGAAAATTAGGTGTAGAACTCAAAATGTACAATGAATGAAATATATTATTGCATAAAATTGATTTGGAGACATCACATGACATTCTCCAAATTTTGGTTGGAATTTTATATAGATTCCTCAAATGGTTGTAGTTCAAAAAGAGATCCAAAACTAAAGATAAATCACTTTAAGGAATAAAGCTCAGAGAGAAATAATTTTGTAAATAAATCTACTGATTAAGAATTGTTATATTGAGAGAGCATAGAAGTCCAATACATTTTTGGAAAGTTTCCACTTGGGGTAAAACTCCTCAATATTAAAGAAAAGGGGTTCTGAAATCAACAGAAAATCCAGAAAGCAAAAGTTTTTAAACTCCTGTCAAAATTTTAATAATTAAAAAAATGGTCAAATTTTTGGGGTGTTACAACACTACCCCCCTTAAGAAAAATCTCGTCCTTGAGATTTGCTAAGGATTGTTTTTGAAAATATTACCTCAATACAATTACTTTACTTAAGCGGTAAAATGCGGGTACAGTGAGAGGGCAATAAGTGGTGAGAAACTACAGTGTGGGACACTGGCGCTGTGTGGAGAAATCCACGTTTTAGGGAAAAACGAGCGATTTCTGCGTTGGACGTAGTAAATTTAGAATAAATTCTAAATTCTAAAATACGCTGGTCGTACCCGGGAGCACAGTGCTCTGTCTGGCTGACAGGTGGACCCAGGGCCCACTGTCGGTCTCTCCTTCTTCCTCTGGCTCTCTCTTCTTCCTCTCTCCCGCGCGCATTCCCGCGCTTTCTCCACTGGCGACGTCTAGCGTGTAGGGCATCTAGGCCGTACTGCGGTACTGCGCGGCGTGCTAGCTGCCGGCGCAGCGTGCACTCGCCTCGGGCCAAGCTGATCTTGCTGTCGGAACTGCTTTCATGATTCGCCTCCGAACACCGGGCGATCGGGGGGCGAAGCGGCGCTGGTGGACTTCGCCCACCGTACACCGATCTCGAGCTATAAAATGACCGCGGTGCTCCTTCTTCTTCTTCGCACCTGGCCTCGCTTCTCCTCCTCCTTCTCCTCCATTATTGCTTACAGGAGCTTGAGAAGAGGCTCTAATGGCGGAGGCGGTGCCGGACTGCTACGTGATCCTGGTGTGCAAAGGGCTGGCGGCAGTGCTGGGGCTCTCCGTGCTCTTGTGCGCGATGATCCTCGATGATCGCCGCGATGCTGCCGCTCGGGTGCTGGCTCTCCGCGGTGGCGGTGATCACGAGGACTAGGTGTGATGCCGGGTGTTAACTGTTGTCGGTGTGCCGGAGGTGACTAGTATCCGGATGATTATCCACTAATCTCTCCTTTGGAGGCTGTGGTGCGCTTAGGGAGGTGGTTGGTGAGATGCAACACGGTTACGTGTCTTGCAAGCAGTGTATGAGTCGAGTGGTTGTGGGTCTACTGCCGTGGTGCTATGTGAATAAAAATAATCCATGTCGTGAGAAGATATGTGAGGTAGCAATACAGGGAAAAGAAGTCTCACTCCAAGATTTTTCGCGAGAGAAATCAGTAAAATTAAGCGTTAAACCGCATCAAAAACTACTCAAATAAATAGAAACTAAATAATTTACTCGCTACAAAACTTCGGGGTACCACGCATAAGTTACAACATATAAATAAATGTAGCCATAAAAAAATTACAGCAGTGACGTCTATAATGCAAACGGTAACTGGACGGGGTCCCGAGAAAACGCCTCTGGTACTGGGACACACTCTTCTTCTATCAGGGGAAGTGGATTGACCAGTCGATGTATGTGTCTCTCCTGGTCGGGCCTCAGTGGTCTGCCGATGGCAATCTGAGGATTCAAATCAGCGACACTCGGAGATAACCCATTACTCATTGGTTCAAACGTTCTTGGCGATGACGTCTTTGGACAAGGTTGGCCAAGATCTTGGGTCTCTCTCAAATCGTCCACCGGGAAAAGATATTACTTCTCCAGGTGTTGCACGGCTCGGAAAGTAATAATACCCTCGTTCGTTGGCATAGGATACCGCGAATCGAAGGCGAGCAATCGCTTCGTACGCAGCAGCTTCTATGGCCATATGTGGGGTCGGCATAGATTTCCCCACGAAGGAGACCTCCGTTGGGTCTTGGTTTGAGTTTACGGGAGGGATGTGTACTGCTGCTCAATATTTCGAGGTGGAAGGGGTGATTCTCGATTTGAACAGCTCGTACTGGGGTGGCTGGGTAGGACCCATGGTACTGCAGGTAAAGTCCCACAATATTTTGACAAAACTACCCGGGGTTGCATCTGGGTTCTCAGATAAATACTAGGGCTTGGCATGGCAAGAAACGGTTGTGAGGGTGGTGCACGAGGTGAGGGGTGCTTGGCAAGGTCGCGAGGTGGCCTTCTTATGTAGCATCCGGGCTGGGTTATTTACTGTGGTGAAAGGTAATAAATTTGCCAGTTCAACTCCAAGGGTCGGGGTCAAAGCCACAGATACACATATCTCACAAGAGTGACGTGGTACTGTGGGTGTCGTCGGGGTTGGTTTTGGTAGCTGTGCCTGGAACAAAAAAGCAACTGCAGGCTGAGACAATTATGCAAGGTTACTATTAAAACAGAGGCACAACAACAGGTTGTGTTTATTTACAAGGTCACACTATTACAAAGCGAGGGTACACTAAGACTCGGCACTACTCGGGTGACTTAGTCTACCTCGTTTATATCCAAACGGGCGTGCCTTGTGGATGTCGAGGCTTCTCCACCGGTCTCACAGTCGGGATTAGCTAGAGGTGGTTGAGGGGCTGCAGGGTCGGGGTGGCGATGATGACCATCGCGGGGATTGTTGGCCACAATCCCGTTGGAGTGTGCTCCCAAAAGGCGACAAAGCACTTCTGGGGTCATCAAAGCACCTTGGTTGAGGGCTGGGGCTGACCTCAGGGTCTCGATCGGGTGTCCGAACAGCACGACTGGGTTGTCGGCGTCGGGGTCGTCTTCCCTGCTTGCCGGGGCTCGGCGAACTAGCTCTCCACGAACTGCGATCAGATCAATGGTGATTTGATCGAACAGTTCCTCTAGTGCTCCTACATAGCGCACTAGGTGCAACAATGCAGGATCCGTCTCGTGATCTCCGTTGGCAACTTGGGGTGGCTTGCCATACCGTTCACGTCTGGGGTAGTAGTAGAACGAGCGACAGTTAACTCTGGGCGACAACTGCCGGAGTTGAACTATAGCCTATCGAGCAGCAAGCTGGATGGCTTGTGGCTCGAAGTAAGTTGTCCTTCTCGTGAACCTGTAGGGGCGTTCTGGCGACAGACCCCTACCGTAGATGTGTACAGTGTCCCAGAATTGACGGCTCTCACCGCTCATGGGTCCTTGGTACACAACATATTCTGGGGGCTCTTCTAACGCATAGGCGCGACGGGTGAGGTTTGCGAGTATGGTCACAAAACCTCCAAGGTTGGTTGCTGTGGTCTCATTGTGCACTACGGGGCCAGGCATTATGGCTTGGTTTAGGGAGAGGTTGTGTTGTGCTGGGTTCAGGCTAGTGTGCCCTTTTTATAGAAAAGGGAACGGAGTCTTCCTTCGTACGCTTGCGAATGGGATATATTAGGCGTCGGTCACTGGCGCGTGATTGACAGGCTAAGTTGATAGGTTGGATACCGACTGTCAAAAGGTGTCAGGCTCACTGTGTGGCTATCTTGCACGAGAAGCTTGGCCTGGGTTTGGTTAAGGTCTGGTGGTTTGGTTAACCTAGGTTTTTTGACCTAGCTAAGATAGGATTAGCCAATGGTCAGCCTGGCTCTGATACCAAGTTTGTCGCGACCGCTTTTCCGGGTATTAATTTCCAGAAAATGGCCCTTTTGCTCACCAGCCCCAGGATTACTGTTAGCTGATGATGTACCAACTTGATACAGAAATTCCAAGCAAAATACAAAATAGGCAGTACAAGACCATTCTGGCCTGTGAGTACAACAAATGGTTTCTAGTGGTTGATGGCGGAAGCAGTTTCTGGATCATTAGCGTCTATGGGACTCCATTTCCCACAGGAACAGCTGACCAGGGTAACTCCTATCTTCGCGAGGCTGCTATCACCATTGCTTAGGTTCCGGGGCTGCCATCACGGTCGCTCCTCTCCGCAGAAGAAATCTGGCCAAGACAATAGCCAGGGACAAGCCAGTGAGTACTTTGAATGTACTCGCAAACATTATGAACACGGGTATAATATAACCAACGGTAATCGTGTTCTGAAATATTTTATGATCACAAAGTCAATCACCAAATAAAATCTCTGATGCATGCAAGCAGGTTATTAATATGCAATAACAGAGTAACAATAAAATGCACCAATCGGGTATCTGAAGTGACGCCTCGAAAGGTTAGTAAACAACGAGCATGCCAGAGTCGGGCGTCTGAGCGACACCACATAAAGGGCTTATAAAGTAAATAAATAACAAGCATGCCATAGTCGGGCGTCTCAGCGACACCACATAAAGGGCTTATAAAGTAAATAAATAACAAGCATGCCACAGTCGGGCGTCTCATCGACACCACATAAAGGGCTTATAAAGTAAATAAATAACAAGCATGCCACAGTCGGGCGTCTCAGCGACACCACATAAAGGGCTTATAAAGTAAGCACGACGAATATCCAGGAGGTAGAACCATCCCAGGGATACTCGATAATTCCAATGTTATAACGGGTTAGTCTATAGCCAAATAATAATCATGATCATCACAAGTCACAAGTCGTGATCCCAGTTCTGGTTAACAGTTTCTCCTCCGAAGACCGACACTAAGACCGACACTTGACCCATCCCAGACTGTAGTCCTTAACCATGGACACGGCTATTCGAATAGATTTAATCTCTGCAGAGGGTGTACTCTTTACCCACGAGTAATGGATTCGTTTAGTCCATCGGGACTAATTTCGTCTACGGCCTTTTAATTGAAAACACACCTATCCGCACACACCAGCCTAACTTACCGGTGTCTGGAATCACCCACGACACCCGTTAAGCGAAACTCTAAGTGGGGAGGCTACAACCTCAACGTAACATGGGATCACAAAATTTATACCGCGCGCAAACTAGGGGAGCTACCGCTTCGGCTACAACCAAAACACCCATGCTCCCGGACCAGGTGGCATGCCTACCGAATGCCTCCGGTATCTTCCACCATGGCCTCTCTCTATGGTGTGTGCTAGGAAAGGGGTTGACAACTTACTGAACCGTACCCTACCTACAACAAGGATAAGTGGTAGCACGAAACAAGTATGGGGGTTACCGGAACAAGACTCGATCTATGGTCGACTCAGGAGGTTTAAATATTCCCTGCATGATTAGCATAACAATATATACTTCAACCAACAGACAGAATCACCACGTGACATACCCCCTCATGCCATACCGGACACGACCGTCTCGACGGAGGGCTAGGGACAAGACCGTGTCTACCCAAGACAGAGGCTTTTCCGGATTCCCTTCCGGTATGCATGAAAGGCATATGACGGTGATTACCATCACGACCATATCAAACTCCAATATCATGAAATCATCAATATGCACTCATGAGTAGGAACATATAATCACATAAAATTACGTATACCCCTTGTTGAGGTGGTGTTGTCACCGTGTCAAATAACACACGCAATATTATGCCAGGGTTTAGAAGGCTTGCCTTCAAGTCGTGGGGAGGCAAGGTGCATTCCAGAACTCTTGAAAGCTTTCTCCTCTCTCCAAAAATCCTATTTAAAAATATTTTTGAACCAACATATAGTTTGAAAACAGTACGAAAAGGTTGTCTGAATTTTTTTGAAATAATTCTTAAAATAAACTAGACAATATTTGAGAGAGGTAGGAAAAAGAATCAACTCATTTGGAGTTTTATTCTAAAAGATATAGCCAGTCAAAGTTTAGTCAAATCTCTGGTTTTAAAAAATAAAATAGAAAAGAAAAGAAAACGATTCGAATATACGTACACGTTGAACATGTACTCTGGCTTTACGTCTCCACTTATCCTGCGTGGACAGGCATGTGCCACTGATAGTGGGTCCGGGGGACCTACTGGTTAGGTTTGACTGGTCTTCCCTTCCCCGGCCCTCCCAACACCACCAACCAGAGCCTCCCCGGCCCTCCCAACACCACCAACCAGAGCGGGTCGGGACTCCGGCGATGCTCGCCGGCGAACGGCGGCACCGTTTGGGAAACCGAGGCAATCCGCGGGCTCAGGGGGTCGAGGCAGTCCTATCGGTGGTGGTTGGGTCGAACGGGGTGGAGGGAGTCGCCGTCGACGAGCTTCGCGGCGGCCGGTGGTTTCGGGAGCAAGGTGAACTTGGGGCTACGATGGCTCTCCGTCGCGGACGGGGTGTTGGGTGGCTTCGCAAGACGAAGTGGAGTCGTTTGGTGGTGTTGGGAGGGCCGGGGAGGCTCTGGTTGTAATGAACTGAGCTGGGAGGCGGCGGTGGCCGAACTGGCCGGATTCGGGGAAGGCGGCCTTCCCAGGGCGATTGCTGGCTACGGGAGCCCTAATGGGTTTGCTTGGGGTCGCCTGAGTGCTCGGAGAGGTGCGGGGCTCCTTAAATAGGCTGCCGAGGTCGGTTTCCCGCGGCGGTGGATAAGGTCGCCAGAAAACCGCCTCTATGTTGCGACAGGGCGTCATGGCGCCGACGAGTGCTAGCAGACGAGCACGGGGATAAGTTTGGACTGCTCAAGGGGCAGCTCGCGCGCGACTATGGCTTGGGCGGCACCGACCGCGGCAGGGGCTCACTGCGGACGCCGGCGTGCCGCCAAGGGGCTCTGACGGCGGTGCTGTAGGGCACCAGGGGCTGCTTGGCGTGTTCTGGTGAGTGGTCGAGGGTGTGGCGCGGCTTTGCAGAGCGGACAAGAAACCAGGGGCGTGACGCAGCGGCTCGGTGCACGCGCGTGCAAAACGTGCGCTCTGGGCGCGCCCAGAGCACGCACGCGACATGCTCGACAGAATGCCAAGGTGATCTAGAGCGCTCGGGTGAGGCTGGCAACTAACAGGACCAGGCTAGGGTTTGTAAGAAAGCAAATGGACATGTGGATTAGGCCAGGAGACCAAGCTTGCAATGCTAACTAAAAACCATGTCAAAACTGGCCATGCACACAAGGTGTTTGTCAAAATGCCAAGGGCACCTAGGCATTTCTTGGAGTGGTCATAATCTCTAGATTGGGGTCTCTTCAGGTGAAGGTAGTGGTGGCCAGGTTAGTTTGTCAAGGGAAGAAACTTGCTAGTGCAAATATTTGAGAAAATCAGTTTGTGGTCGAAACTAAAGGCCGTCATCTCATGGGCCAAAAATATTCCAATGGGTTCATGCTCTTGGTCTTAAGGGTTTAGCAGGGAGGACTACAAGTAGGAAAAGGAATCATGAATAAAGAAGCAACTTAAAATGTGGTTGTTGTACAAATCATCAAGTTGGACCAGAATGGAAAAGAGGTTGATTCGCTCAAATTTTTCCAAGAACAAAGCTGGGTTTTTGCATAAAGTTAATAATCATACTCCTGTTAACATCCCACAATTTTGGTGGAAGTTTTAAAGAAGTATTTAAATAGGTTGTAGTGCAAAACTGCCCACTGGACCAGATTTGAAAATTAGGTGTAGAACTCAAAATGTACAATGAATGAAATAAATTATTGCATAAAAGTGATTTGGAGACATCACATGACATTCTCCAAATTTTGGTTGGAATTTTATACAGATTTCTCAAATGGTTGTAGTTCAAAAAGATCTCCAAAACTAAAGATAAATCACTTTAAGGAATAAAGCTCAGAGAGAAATAATTTTGTAAATAAATCTACTGATTAAGAATTGTTATATTGAGAGATCATAGAAGTCCAATACATTTTTGGAAAGTTTCCACTTGGGGTAAAACTCCTCAATATTAAAGAAAAGGGGTTCTGAAATCAACAGAAAATCCAGAAAGCAAAAGTTTTTAAACTCCTGTCAAAATTTTAATAATTAAAACAATGGTAAATTTTTTGGGGTGTTACACTTCGGCTGCAAGGACTTCAGTCCATCTGTCAGCTAGCAGGTTTTGGTCAGCTCTAAGCTGCTGCTGCTTTTTCTTGAGGCTGCTAGCCGTGGCCATAAGCCTGCGTCTGAAACGCTCATGTTCGGCGGGATCCTTAGGCATGACAAATTCGTCGTCGTCAAGGCTTGCCTCATCTTCGGAGGGAGGCATATAATTATCGTCCTCCACCTCCCTGTCTGCCGCTCTATCATGAGGGTTGTCTTCTCCCTCCTCCCGCTGAATCATCTTTGGAGGGGTTGTCTTCGACCTTTGTCCGGGGTGTTATTATCTCCCTTTTTGGAATCACCGTTTTTGCTGTGGCGGGATTTAGAGTGGCGCCGCTAACGCCGGCGCTTGGGCTGTTTCTTGGAGGGGTCATCCTCCGCTGTTCCATCGCCGTTCCCATCTTTTGGGATGTCCACCATGTATATGTCGTATGACGAGGGGCCTTCCAAAGTGCCTCAGTGGCGCTGGTTCTTGGTCGTCTCCAGCATCGTCGTCCATACCGTCGATGTCTTCGGAGTCGAAGTCGAGCATGTCGGTTAAATCATCGACAGTGGCTACAAAGTGGGTGGTGGGTGGGCATTGAATTTCTTCGTCATCCGCATCCCAACCTTCCTGACCGTAGTCCGGCCAGGGCTCTCCTGATAAAGAGAGAGACTTTAGTGAATTCAGGATGTTGCCAAAGGGCGAGTGCTGAAAGATGTCCACGGCAGTGAACTCCACGACCGGCGCCTAGTCGGTTTCGATTGGCAGGGGCGCGGAGGGTTTGGAGTCCGGAGAGGAGTCACGGTCTTCGCAAAGGACAGGGATGGAGTTCTGCTCAATCGTTGTAGAGATCGTAGCCCCCGAGGCGGTGTCCAACCACTCGTCCTCAATCGGGGGAGTCGGCTCCGAGCTAAGGGTCGAAGCGGACGCTGGTGCGGCCTCCAGGGCACTGTTCGACGGCAGAGCTAGATCTTGCCCATCGAGACAAGTCGGCGGCGCTATCGTGGCTCGAATCCTTCGAAGATCAAGTCTCCGCGGATGTCGGCCGTGTAGTTCAAACTCCCAAATCTGACCTGATGGCCAGGGCTGTAGCTTTCGACCTGCTCCAGATGGCCAAGTGAATTGGCCCGCAGTGCAAAGCCGCCGAATACGAAGATCTGTCCGGGGAGAAAAGTCTCACCCTGGACCGCGTTGTTGTTGATGATCGAAGGAGCCATCGAGCCTAATGATGACGACACAGAGGAACTCTCAGTGAAAGCACCAATGTCGGTGTCAAAACCGGCGGATCTCGGGTAGGGGGTCCCGAACTGTGCGTCTAGGCGGATGGTAACAGGAGACAAGGGACACGATGTTTTTACCCAGGTTTGGGCCCTCTCGATGGAGGTAAAACCCTACTCCTACTTGATTAATATTGATGATATGGGTAGTACAAGAGTAGATCTACCACGAGATCAAGGAGGCTAAACCCAAGAAGCTAGCCTATGGTATGATTGTTGTTCGTCCTACGGACTAAAACCCTCCGGTTTATATAGACACCGGATAGGGTTAGGGTTACACAGAGTCGGTTACAATGGTAGCAGATCTACATATCTGTATCGCCAAGCTTGCCTTCCACGCCAAGGAAAGTCCCATCCGGACACGGGACGAAGTCTTCAATCTTGTATCTTCATAGTCCAGGAGTCCGGCCAACGGTGATAGTTCGGCTATCCGGACACCCCCTAATCCAGGACTCCCTCACTGGGGCTTGAGCTCCACCCAGGATGCAAGCAATCGCACACGGCTCCTGGAAGCCCCCAGCCCCCTCGTCCTGATGATGGTCCTCATTTCTCCTTGCTGCGACGGCAAAGGAGGGAGGCCTGCGTTTCCTAGCGGGCGATCTTCGCGAGGCTGATACCTCCAGCCTCCCTCGCGAGGCTGATTCTGCCAGCGATCCTCGCGAGGTCGGGCACGCCACCCTTGGCGAGGGCGACGGTCTTCCCAGCGTCCTGTGTTTCTTCCTCCTCCTCGGCCGTAGCCTAGATCGTTGCAGTCGGGGCGTCGACCGATTCTCCCTTCTCGCACGGCTCGGAGCTCTTGACATTCGTTGGTGTTGCGGGTGTGGGGGTCGTGGTACACACAGTACCGGCCGCCCTTGGAAGACTCGGGCTGATCTCTGCCTCGCTTGGTGTCTGGTTCTGCCGCGGGCACGGCAGCCCCCTTGCGCTTCATGTCCTTGGCCTTGGACTTCTTCTCTTCTGGGTCTGCGGCTGGCAGCTCGACGAGGGAAAGGCGTCCTTCCTCAGCCCTGGCGCACTTGGTCGCCAAGTTGAACAGCTCCAAGGATGTGCACAGATCTTCATGCATCGCCAGCTCCTCCTTCATCTTGACGTCTCGCACATCGTCGAAGAAGGCTGAGATGATGGCCTCCTCGGTCACCTTGGGAATCTTGAGGCGTGCGTTGTTGAAGCAGTGGATGTACTTCTGCAGGGTCTCCCCTGGCTGTTGCTTGATGCGGCGCATGTCGCTCACGGCAGGAGGCCGATCACGAGTACCTTGGAAGTTGGTGATGAAGCGGGTGCGCATCTCGTCCCAGGAGGAGATCGTGCCAGGGGCCAGGTTCAGGAGCCAGGTGCGGGCCCCATCCTTGAGTGCCATGGGAAACCAGTTCGCCATGACCTTCTCGTCCCCGTTGGCGGCTTCGACGCCCAGCTCGTAGAGCTGGAGCAACTCCGCAGGGTCGGCCATGCCGTCGTAGCGAGGAGGAAGGTCTGGCTTGAACTTACCGGGCCACGCGACGCTGCGCAGCTCGGTGGTGAAGGCGCGGCAGCCTACTGTGGTTACGGGAGGCCTTTGGTGACGAAGAGCCTGGTCTTGCGGGTCCCCATGCGCTGTCGTTGGGAGCAGCGCGGGGTCTTGGCGTGCTGGAGCAGGAGCGTGGTCGTGACGAGCCGGTGCAGGGAGCTCGGGCAGCTTCTTGGGGGCGAGGGACCTCTTGACAGCTCTCCTCTTGCTGTGCTGGCGCCGGACGGAGTGGGTTCCGCCCCGGGGCCACGCGCCTTGGGGCCAAGGCACCTTCTTGAGGGGGAGGCGGCTGAGGCGCCCCTGGAGCATCATCGCCCGCGCAGGGCGGGGCGCGGTGCAGCGAGAAGGACGGCGCGGGGGAGCCCCCTGTGGCGCGGACGAGCTCGGCGACGCGGTCGAGCCACTCTTCGTGGACATCATCGATAGGGCAGTAGCACAGGAGCTCGTTTGCCGCGATGAGCGCAGCTCGAGCCTCCATGGGCGCGCAGAGCGCGCGAGACGAAGAACCAGCTGGGGCGAGTGAAGGAGTAGCGGTGCGGCCGTCTCGCCTCACGGACGGATGCTGGGACGATGCTTGCTGCTCATTCCCTGTCGGGCCGGTGGCGGCATTGACGGCAGGCGACGGGGAACGGTGGGGGCGGCCGCCGACGGGGGCCATCTGGGCGACGCGGGTAGCGAGAGCGGCTCGGCGCTCGGCGCGGGCCCGACGAGCGTCTGACGTAGACGCGATGGGTGGCGAAGAACATGGCGGCGGAAGACGGATTCCGGTGCACCCCTACCTGGCGCGCCAAATGTCGGATTTCGGGTTCTGGCAGACCCTCTAGGTTCGAACTCTGGGGTGCATGCGGAGATCTCGCCCCCTACCTACCTGCACCTCGCCGCCTCGCTAGGATCTAAACTATCAAAGGAACAACACAAGAGACACATGGTTTATACTGGTTCGGGCCACCATTGTGGTGTAACACCCTACTCCAGTGTGTGGTGTGGTGGATTGCCTCTTGGGCTGGTGATGAACAATACAAGGAAGAACAGCCTCGCGAGGGTCTGTTCTTGGCTGGTGCGATGAACTGCTAGGGGGAGTTCAGCCGCTTCTCTCTCTTTCTCTCTCTGCGGTTGATCTCTTGATGCGATCTCCAAGATGCCCCTACCCAGTGGGTGGCTAGTCCTATTTATAGGCAGAGGCCCTGGGGCTCTTCCCAAATATTGAGTGGGAAGGGCGCCAACAATTGACCAGTTTGAAGGGGAACGTCTAGTACACTTATCCTGACTAAAGTTGGTCCTCGCCTGTCAAAGGCTCTGGTGGTGACGCCGGCTTGGGCTCCACAATGACTTCCTTCCTGCCGTTGTGACGGTCTTGGTCTTGTTGCACCGAAATGGATGACTTTGCTTGATGCTATCGCCTGCGCTTGCCCCCTTTGCACCAAAGAGGAAATGAGGACACTGCGCGGGCTGGCGCCCGCCTGGCGCCCTTGGTCGTCATGGCTTGCATCATGGGCACCTCGTGAGGTACCCCGCCTTGATCTCTCCGCCTCCTCGCGAGCCATCCTGACTAGGCCGTG
Source organism: Aegilops longissima (assembly GCA_021605205.1). Lineage (NCBI taxonomy): Eukaryota > Viridiplantae > Streptophyta > Magnoliopsida > Poales > Poaceae > Aegilops > Aegilops longissima. The sequence continues at coordinate 352,058,913 of CM038681.1, read as the reverse complement.
CCTGAGGAAGTTTCCTGTCGTCCGCCCCGTGAGGCTTGGCCCCTCGCGAGGGTCTTGAGCTTGTGTTGATGAAGATGGGCCGTGCTGGGCCACCCCTTGAGCCATGCCGCAGGCCGCAGGCAGGCAAGTCTGGGTACCCTCGTTCCCAGAACGCCAACATTCCCCTTCTCTTCTGGCATTCTATAGTTCAATCCACAGATACTACCCCTTTTCATTGACACCGATGCATATGTAGTGTAGATCCTTGCTTGCGAGTACTTTGGATGAGTACTCACGGTTGCTTTGCTCCCTATTTTCCCCTTTTGCCTTCCTTTCTGGATGTCGCAACCAGATGGTGGAGCCTAGGAACTAGATGCCGCTGTCGACGACGACTACTACTACGACGAGGGTGCTTACTACTACGTGGAGGCCGCCGACGACCAGGAGTAGTTAGGAGGATCCCAGGCAGGAGGCCTTGCCTTTCGATCGATGTTGCTTTTGTGCAAGCCTAATTAAGGCAAACTTGTTTAGCTCATGTCTGTACTCAGATATTGTTGCTTCCGCTGACTCTTGTGTATTCGAGCTTAAGTATTCGAGCCCTCGAGACCCCTGGCTTGTAACATAAAGCTTGTATTATTTTAATTTGATTCTAGAGTTGTGTTGTGATATCTTTCCGTGAGTCCTTGATCTTGATCGTACTCATTTGCGTGTATGATTAGTGTATGATTGAATGGGTGGCGTCACATGCACGAAGCCGTTGACGAAATATACAAGATGCCACTTCATAATTTTCATCCAGAGTCTATTCTAGGTGTTGCGTCACCTTATTATTGGGCCAGGCCCATGTAATTTTGAAATACTTGAATATAAGTTGTTTTTAGATTCCGTATGTGTGGGGAAAAAATAGTTAGGGTTGGTTTTGGACCCCTCCTCCAAAGGCCACGAAATTCCCCTCTCTTCCTCCATATATACAACCCTTAGGGCATCTTTTAGACTTGAGGTTTTGTTTATATTAAAAGTTTGCCATATCTGCAACTTCGCGTACTTCATTTCTGTTCAACGACCAGACAAAGACGTCAGAGAACCCCGCCTTCATTAATAAAGCTTTTCTCTTATATTCGCAATATCCAGATTGCAACCTCAATTTGTTGCTTGTTCTTCATTTGCTTGCAGGGAACAGACCCTCGTGGTTAGGTTGATCGTGCTCCAGCATGGTCAATAACCTCACGGAGTTGGTTTAGCGATTGCTAAGGCGTGACGTCCTCGTACGTTCATAGTCGGATGTCAAAGTCTACTCCACCATAAACGATATCCACCATCTCATCGAAAGACGGGACACCTTTGTCTCTATCAGGTTGTCTCCCAACGAGCGTTTTTCTTTAAAGCCTTTTAGCTAGGCATTGATAATTTTGAAGATGCTTACATGAAAGATAGCAATTGAAACACGAAAAGAGCATGTGAAAAGCAAGTTTAAGTCTAACATACTTCCTATGCATAGGAATTTTATATGGAAAATGTTTATCGAGACAAGCAAAACAAGCATATGCAAAAAAGAAGAAAGAAACAATAGCAATCTCAACACAATGAGAGGTAATTTAGTAACATGAAAATTTCTACAACCATATTTCCCTCTCTCGTAATAATTACATCTAGGATCATAATCAAATTCAACAATATAGATATCACATAAAATATTCTCTTCATTGATAGAGGCAAAGGTGTCCCGTCTTTCGATGAGATGGTGGCTATCGTTTATGGTGGAGTAGACTTTGACGACCCGACAATGAACGTAAGAGGACGTCGCGCCTTATCAATCACTAAACCAACTCCGAGAGGTTATTGACCATGCCGGAGCACGATCAACCTGACCACGAGGGTCTGTTTCCTGCGAGCAAACGAAGAACAAGCAAGATACTAAGATTGCAATCTGGATATTGCGAATATAAGAGAAAGGATTTATTAGTGAAGGTGGGGTTCTGTGATGCCTTTGTCTGGTCGTTGAACACAAACGAAGTACGCAAAGTTACAACTATGGCAAACTTTTAATCTAAACAAAACCCATAGTCTAGACGATGCCCTAAGGGCTGTATATATGGAGGAAGAGGGGGGAATTTCATGGCCCTTGGAGGAGGGTTCCGAAACCAACCCTAACACTTGTTCCCCATACATACGGACTCTAAAATCAGCCTATACTTAAGTGTTTCGAAATTACATGGGCATGGCCCAATAATAAGGTGATGCAACACCTAGAATATCATCTGGATGAAATTTATGAAGTGGCATCTTGTATATTTCGTCCAAGGCTCCATGCAGTCATTATGGTGGCTTCAAAGTCCTGTAATCATCACTTGTAACTCCGTTCTTGTTCCCCTTGCGCATGCCATCATCTCCATGCTTGGTCTTGCTCCAGTGTTCATCCCTCTTATCCATGCCAGGCCCTTGATTTGTAAGCAAAACAAACGTATCCAATTTAGGCGGCATCATATTCTCATGAACATTAGAATCATTACCAAGAAACGAAAGTACCTGATAATTTAATTAGCGTGTGCGAGCTGTAGTAATTGGTCCAGTATATGTAGCAGTAGGGGTTGTGGGTGTAACAATGGTATTATTGTCCTCATCATCCTCCCCTTCTTGAAATGAAGTCATCCTCGATAGAAGCTCATCTTCCTCACCCAAATAAGGCTTCAAATCTACAATGTTAAAAGTGGGACTAAACCCAAAATCTACAGGCAGCTCAAGTTTATATGCATTATCATTTATTTTCTCTAACACCTTAAATGGACCATCAACACGTGGCATTAGCTTTGATTTGCGCAATTCAAGAAATCTATCCTTACGCAAATATAACCAAACAAGATCTCCAGGTGCAAAGACAACACGTTTTGTACCCTTATCTCCAGCAAGTTTATATTTAGCATTCATACACTCAATGTTCTCCTTAGTTACCTCATGCATTTTTAAGATCAATTTAGCATGTTGTTTAGCATCAAAATTAACCTTCTCCGAAGGTGGAAGAGGCAACAAATCAATAGGTGCATGAGGAAGGAAACCATGCACAATTTCAAAAGGGCACATCTTAGTAGTAGAATGCAATGAACGATTATAAGAAAATTCAATATGAGGCAAGAATTCTTCCCACATTTTCTTGTTATTCTACAAAACAACCCTAAGCATAGTAGCCAATGTTCTATTGACTACTTCAGTTTGTCCATAAGTTTGGGGGTACATGTAGTACTAAAAAGCAGTTTAGTCCCCATCTTAGGCCATAAATATCTCCAAAAGTGGCTAATAAATTTAGTATCATGATCTAAAACAATTGTATTTGGCACACCATGCAAGCGAATAATTTCACGAAAGAACAAATCAGCAACATTAGCAGCACCATCGCATTTATGACATGGTATAAAGTGTGCCATTTTCAAGAACCTATCCACAACAACAAATATGCTATCCCTCCCCTTCTTTTTTCGAGATAAACTTAAAACAAAGTCCATAGATATATCCTCCCAAGGAACACTAGGTACAGGCAAAGGCATATATAAACCATGAGAATTGAGTCGTGACTTTGCATTTTGACATGTAGTGCAGCGAGCAAAAAAATGCTCAACATCTCGTGTCATCTTTAGCCAAAAGAAATGCGAAGCAAGTATATCCTCAGTCTTCTTCAAGCCAAAGTGTCCAATTAATCCTCCTCCATGCACCTCCTGCTAAAACAAAAAACGAACGGAGCTAGCTGGAATGCATAGCTTGTTAGCACGAAACACAAATCCATCTTTAACGATGAACTTGTTCCATATTCTCCCTTCCTTACAATTCTACAATACATCTTTAAATTCAGCATCATGCACATATTGATCTTTGATGGTCTCCAAACCAAATATTTTAAAGTCAAGTTGTGAAAGCATAGTATAACGACGAGACAATGCATCAGCAATAACATTTTCTTTACCCTTCTCGTGTTTAATGACATAAGGGAAAGTCTCGATGAATTCAACCCATTTAGCCTGTCTACGGTTCAGTTTTGCTTGAGTTTTAATGTGTTTCAAAGATTCATGATTATAATGTATAACAAATTCTTTGGGCCTTAAATAATGTTGCCATGTTTCTATGGTCCGAACAAGAGCATATAATTCTTTATCATTAGTATAATAGTTCAAACTGGGCCCACTCAACTTTTCAGAAAAGTATGCAATATGTTTGCCATCTTGCAATAAAACACCTCCTAATCCAATTCGACTAGCATCACATTCAAGCTCAAAAGTCTTATTAAAATCTGGAAGTTGGAGTAAAGGAGCATGTGTCAACTTATCTTTCAATACCGTGAAGGCTTCTTCCTATGCGGTACCCCAAACAAAAGGCACATCCTTCTTTGTAAGCTCATTGAGAAGTACAGCAATGGTGCTGAAATCTCTCACAAAACGCCTATAGAAAGCAGCGAGTCCAAGAAAACTCCTCACTTGTGTGACCGTTTTGGGCTGCGGCCAACTCTCAATAGCTTCAATCTTGGCTTTAACAATTTCAATTCCCTGTGGAGTAACAACATAGCCAAGAAAAGATACTCGGTCGGTGCAAAAGTTGCACTTCCCAAGGTTACCAAATGTTCTTCCAAAGATCTGCTATAAATGAGTATATCATCAAATAGACTACCAAAAATCGTCCAACGAAAGCACGTAATACTTCGTTCATTAATCTCATGAAAGTACTAGGTGCATTAGTTAACCCAAAAGGCATGACTAACCACTCATATAATCCAAACATAGATTTAAATGTTGTTTTCCATTCACCCCCCAATTTCATACGAATTTGATGGTATCCACTACGCAAATCAACTTTGGAGAATATTGTAGAGCCACTCAATTCATCAAGCATATCATCTAGCCTGGGAATAGGATGACGATAACGAATAGTAATATTATTAATGCCTCTATAATCAACACAAATACGCGATGTACCATCCTTTTTTGGCACTAGAATATTAGGAACATCACAAGGACTAAGGGATTCTCGTATATAACCTTTGTCGAGCAGACTTGACGCATAATATCCTTCATCTCCTCTGGATTGGTAGTGTGGTGCACAGTTGGGTAGCGATGCACCGGGAATTAAGTCAATTTGATGCTCAATCCCTCGAATAGGTGTTAATCCCGGTGGCATGTCTTGTGGAAAGACGTCAGCGAACTCCTGCAAAATGTTAGTAACAGCAGGAGGCAAAGAGGAAGGCATGTCCTCGAATGAAAATAATGCCTCTTTGCACACAAAAGCATAGCAAATAGATTTGCTAAAATCTAGCTCATCAATATCAGATTTGCTGGCAAGTAAACATGCACTTTTCAATTTAATTTCAGAAGCAACACTAGATGGTTTATTATTAGGCTTCATTTGTTGCTCAAATTCTTTTGCCACAATCTGATTTTCACTCTTATTTTTCTCTTATTTTTCTCTTGTTTTGCTTTATTAGCTCTATTAATATCATCTTTCAAAATGGAATCAGGAGAAATAGGAACCAAAGTAATATGTTTATCCTTATGAACAAGAGTATGCTGATTGTTTATACCATGGTGTACAATTTTTTTATCAAATTGCCATGGTCTACCAAGTAATAAGGAACACGCTTGCATGGGTACCACATCACAATTAGCATAATCAGCATATGTAGAGATACTAAAATGCACACGAACAGCGTGTTACCTTAACCTTGCCGCTGTTGTTGAACCATTGGATGTAGTAAGGATGTGGATGTGGTCTTGTGGTGAGAGATAGCTTCTCCACCATCTCCATGCTAGCCAAGTTGTTACAACTACCTCCATCTATGATGACGCGAACAGACCGTTCCTTCACAACTCCCTTTGTATGGAACAAATTATACCTCTGATTTTGCTCGGCTTGTGTAACCTGCACACTAAAAACACATTCAGAAACTAAACATTCATACCTGTCAGCATCTTCAGTAGACATGTATTGCGTCTCATGATCAGAATCATCTCCACCGTGTTCTTTACTTGTAATAAGAGCCAAAGTCTCCTCATCATAGTCACTAGAGGACTCATACCCACCATCCTCAGTAACAATCATCGCACGCTTAGATGCGGATACTCTCGCATAATGACCTCCAACCTTGCAACGATGATACATAATATCATGTGTTTGCCCTATTGATGCCATGGACGAAGAAGAGCTCTGTGCAGGCCCAGAAGGTGTGCTCTTGGCAGATAGTGGTGGTTGTGCCTGCTTTCTTGTATCATGGTTGGAGGTGGCAGCTGACAGAGGTGCCGGTGCAGCAGAACGTGTGGAAGTAGAGGATGCACGCAGTGTCCATGATGAAGGTCGACCTGCAGAAAAGTTAGTTCACGCCAGTGCCTGTCGATCCTGCACTTCATGTTTAGCTTTGCAAGCAAGATGGAATAAATGAGTGATATTATTATATTCCTTATACTCTAGAATGGTCTGAATCTCTTTATTTAATCCACCCATAAAGCATGCAAGCATAGCTTCATTTTCCTCAACAATACCACATCTAAACATACCAGTTTGTTATTCCTGATAATATTCTTCTACATAATTTTTTCGTTGTCTCAAACGCTACAATTTCTAAAGCAATTCACGTTGATAATATGGTGGAACCCAGCGAGTGTGCATAGCATTTTTCAAAGCAGCCCAAGTAGCTGGAATAGGATATAATCTACAATGTTTAGACCACCAAACACATGCAAAACTAGTGAAAGAACAAACAGCAGCAGTAACACGTCTCTCCTCAGGATATTGTAAACATGTAAAACGTTGTTCAGTTTCTAACTCCCAAGTAAGATATATATAAGGAACATATCTACCCTGAAATGGTGGAATATTCAATTTTAGTTTAGGAAGATGATCATGATCTCGTACCTCAGGTGGTGGTGCATCCCTACCATTGCGATGATATGCATGAGGATGACCTGGTGGTGGTGGTGCTGGTGGTTGCACGTAGTTCCGATTTTGATCAACCTCATCCTCGTAATGGTCCTCCACCTCTACAGTAGCAGTTGGAGCTACAGAAGCATCAACAGTAGGTACAGCGGCACCAGAAGTTTCACCAGGCTCAAGGGAACACGCAGTGCTCGTCCCACTTGATTTGGAAGGCGATGTTGTTGTTGTAGTTGTTGTAGAGGTGCGACAGGTGCAACGGGCGGTGGTTGTGGAAGAGGCGCGATCATTTCATTAAATTGTATTAGGTTCTACGGTAGGGTGCGTCGACTGCAAAATAAAATTCCAACGCGCGGAACAACCAAGAACATGCTACGGGAGACAGATCACGGTTCCTTACCACTAGACGCGCAGTGCCGTGCAGCGGAAGAAGAGTTGGGGCAGCGCGTCCGCATGGATCGTCTCCTCCTTGTCCAATCTCCCTCGAGCAGCCTGTCATCGGTTCCCACCTACAGGTTCGCCGGAGCGACGCAAGTTCACCACCTCTAACGGTATCCGTGCGTGTAGGAGGAACACCGTTCGGCAGACTACTAGGTCCGATCACACAGTCGGCGGCGAGTGGAGGTGGCTATTCGCAACACATGCAAACCCTAGTGACAGCGCCGAAGCGATCAACCGCATGAGTGTGCGGCACCTCCACTTTATATAGGCGTCCGTCGTAGGCTCAACACTTGGGCCTCATACAGACCCTATATAAAGCCATTAAGTCTACTCGGCCACAATCCGAATACAGCTCGCATCACATCTGACCAGTGTCCTCGGATCCAACCTCGTAGGTTCCTTCCCTTAAGCGCATGACCCCTTAGGTTCAAGCCGGCCTGGTCCCATTCCGGATCACCTCCAAACTGCACAGTTGGTAGCGGCCCCTAGCAAGGCATGTCGAACACCAATCAGACTATGAAGGTGGTTAGGCGAACCTGTACATCTACTTCCATTCCTTTTGCCACACGATATATGTTGTCGGGCTCAAGGCGAGTATGTCATCCTTGTGCTAGCCCAACCTCTTTCTCGTTCCAGTGATGCCGACCACAAACCCGATTATCTCATAATCCTTGTCGCATGGCCATGCTTATCCTGGTCGGATTACACAAGGGGCCCAGAGTATATCTATCATGATCGGAGGGTCAAATCCCATCTTGCTTGACCATGTCTCGCAGCATGTGTCTGGACAAGCCTGAAACCTACCTTTGTAACTACCCAGTCACGGAGTAGCGTTTGGTCGGCCCAAGCAGGTATGTCACCATCCCAAGTACATGCGCCAGCTCAGGTCTTAGGACATAAAACATATGTTGTACTAGAGACTAGTAGATGACATATCGATGTGCCTCATAGTTGGGTCTGTCCGACTCAGACCTTATCTCGAATCGGATCCGACTATGTTGAATCTGACCAGATCCCTCCAAGTTCATATTATCCGGTTAGCATCCAATGCTCCATGGCTAGTGAGACCAAGCCATCAACCGTGTCATATGCTAGTCTAGTCGGCTGCATGTCCACAAAACCCTTTCGACTAGGGACCTTTTAGGATAGTAATCATACAATGCAAAGTCCCACAAACAAGTCACGTACTTGCTGATATACATCATTGATAATGTCCAAGGACTATCTTTATTCATAAACACATAGGAAATATCATCATGCATGATTGCCTCTAGGGCATATCTCCAACAGTCTCCCACTTGCACTAGAGTCAATCAAATAGACATCGAATGCCCATAGCTCTAACGTGCCCCTCATGCCTGGATTGTGGAAGCGGTTTAGTCAACGGATCTGCAACATTTGCATCCGTGCGAATTTTGCATAACTATACATCACCATTCTTTACGATCTTTCGTATGAGGTGATATTTCCGATCTATGTGTCTGACCTTGTGGTGATTCCTCGGGTCCTTGGCTTGTGTGATGGCAGCCGGATTATCACAATAAAGGTCCAACAGTTTTACCGAGGCTGGGAAAATACCAAGATCATCCAGAAAGTTCCGGATCCAAACACCTTCCTTCGCAGCTTCACAAGCCGCAATGTATTTTCTGTGGTAGAATCGGCCACCGTATCTTGCTTGGAACTCATCCAACTCACTGCTCCTCCGTTCATGACGTATGTGAATCCGGACTGTGATCGACAATCATCTCTATCGGTTTGGAAGCTAGCATCGACGTAACCCTTACGACGAGCTCTTCCTCACCTCCATAAACTAGGAACATATCTTTAGTCCTTTACAGGTACTTCAAAATAGTCTTTACCGCTGCCCAATGACTCTCACCTGGATTGGCCTGGTATCTGCTCGTTAGGCTTATTGCAAAAGCAACATCAGGCCTTGTACATATCATGGCATACATGATGGATCTAATTATCGAGGCATACGGAATCCTACTCATCCTGCTTCGCTCATGAAATCTCAAAGGACTCCGAGTCTCGCTTAGCCTTATACCATGTGAGAGTGGCAAGAACCCTTTCTTCGCCTCACTCATATTGAACCGCTCCAACACTTTATCTATGTACGTTCTCTAGCTTAAGCCGAGCAGCCTCCTCGATCTATCGCTATAGATCTTAATGCCCAAAATATACACTGCCTCAACAAGGTCCTTCATCGAAAACATGCCATTCAATGACTCCTTGACCGAGTTCAGCATTGAAACATCGTTCCCGATCAACAATATGTCATCCACATACAAGATCAAAAACACTATCGAGTTCCCACTTAACTTCTTGTATAAACAAGCGTTCTCTTCGCTTTTGATGAAACCGAGACCAGTGACAACCTCATCAAAATGAATATTCCAGCTCTGAGATGCTTGCCTCAACTCATAAATGGATCTCTTCAGCTTGCATACCTTACTAGCGCTAGTCGGATCGACAAAACCCTCGGGTTTTATCATATACACGTCCTTGGTTAAATCTCCGTGAAGGAAAGCCATCTTGACATCCATCTGCCATATCTCGTAATCAAAATATGCAGTTATAGCTAGTACGATCCTCACCTACTTCAACATCGCTACCGATGAGTATGTCTTGTCATAGTCAATTCCTTGAACTTGTCCATAACCTTTAGCGACAAGCCGAGCTTTGTGGATCTGAACATTTCCATCCACATCGGGTTTCTTCCTAAAGACCCATTTGCATCCAATGGATGTTACGCCAGGCGACGGATCAACCAAGTCCTAGACTTGATTCTCATCCATGGACTTTAACTCGGATCTCATGGCCTCTAGCCATGCCTCGGAATCTGGGCTCACCATCGCTTCCGCATACGTGGCCGGCTCATCGCTTTCTTGCAACAATACATCATGCACTCTGCACAGTCTTTCCGACCTCCGTGGTTCTGGTGCCGCTTCCACTACGTGTTCCCTGACTGACTCCGGTATGATCTCATCACCTACCGAGCCGTCCCCGAGTGGTACTAGAATTTCTTCGAGTCAGACCGTCCTCCCACTGGCCTCCCGACTGAGAAAGTCTTTCTCAAGGAATACCCTGTTCCGAGCAACAAACACTTTGTTCTCTTCGCGATAGTAGAAGTTGTATCCCAAGGTTTCCCTCGGATATCCCATGAATATGCATTTGTCTGACTTGGGTGTAAGCTTGTCTGACATAATTCGCTTGACAAATGCTTCACACCCCCAAATCTTTAGAAAAGACAAACTGGGACTCTTCCCGGTCCACATCTCATGTGGTGTCTTGTCTACGGATTTTGATGGTACCCTGTTAAGTGTGAAAGCTGCAGTTTCTAGAGCGTATCCCCAGAATGACAAGGGTATATCCGATTTGCTCATCATAGATTGAACCATGTCCAACAAGGTATAATTGCTCCGTTCTGATACGCCGTTTCTCTATGGCGTACCCAGAGGTGTGAGTTGAGGTACTATATCTCGGATTTTCAGATGATCATGAAATCCTGGCTCATGTACTCACCTCCACGATATGATCGTAGAAGTTTTATAGTCTTTCCGTGCTGATTCTCAACCTCGTTCTGAAACTCTTTGAACTTTTCAAAAGTTTCTGACTTGTGCCTCATCAAATAGATATATACATATCTACTCAAGTCGTTGGTAAAAGTCACGAAGTACTGATAGCCACCTCGGGCAGTTGTGCTCATTGGACCACACACATCACTATGTATAAGTTCCAATAGCTCGGACGCCCTCTCGCAACTCTTTGCGAAAGGTGATTTAGTCATCTTGCCGAGCAAGCGTGATTCACATGTCTCGAACGACTCAAAGTCGGGCGAAGTTAGGAGCCCATTGATACGTCTACAACGTATCTATAATTTTTTATTGTTCCATCCTATTATATTATCTATTTTGGATGTTTAATGGGAAATAATATGCTCTTTTATATTATTTTTGGGACTAACCTATTAACCGAAGGCCCACTGCAAGTTGCTGTTGTTTTGCCTATTTCAGTGTTTCGCAGAAAAGGAATATCAAACGAAATCCAAACGGAACGAAACCTTCGCGAGGATATTTCTTGGAACAAACGCAATCCAGGAGACTTGGAGTGGAAGTCAAGGAAGCAACAAGGCGGCCACGAGGCAGGAGGGCGCGCCCAGGGGGGTAGGGGCGCCCCCACCATCGTGGGCCCCTCGTAGCTCCACCGACCTACTTCTTTCGCCTATATATACTCTTATACCCTGAAAACATCCAAGGGAACCACAAAACCACTTTTCCACCGCCGCAACCTTCTGTACCCGTGAGATCCCATCTTGGGGCCTTTTCCGGCGATCTGCATCGACACCATAGCCTCTCCGATGATGTGTGAGTAATTTACCAAAGACCTTCGGGTCCATAGTTATTAGCTAGATGGCTTCTTCTCTCTCTTTGGTTCTCAATACAAAGTTCTCCTCAATGTTCTTGGAGATCTATTCGATGTAATATTTTATGCGGTGTGTTTGTCGAGATCCGATGAATTCTGGGTTTATGATCAAGATTATCTATGAACAATATTTGATTCTTCTCTGAATTCTTATATGCATGATTTGATATCTTTGCAAGTCTCTTCGAATTATCGGTTTAGTTTGGCCTACTAGATTGATCTTTCTTGCAATGGAAGAAGTGGTTAGTTTTGGGTTCAATCTTGTGGTGTTTGATCCCAGTGACACAAAGGGAACCGACACGTATTGTATTGTTGACATCGAGGATAAAAAGATGGGGTTTATATCATATTCCTTGAGTTTATCCCTCTACATCATGTCATCTTGCCTAATGCGTTACTCTGTTCTTATGAACTTAATACTCTAGATGCATGCTGGATAGCGGTCGATGTGTGGAGTAATAGTAGTAGATGTAGAATCATTTTGGTCTACTTGACACAGACGTGATGCCTATGTTCACGATCATCCCTAGATATTCTCATAACTATGTGCTTTTCTATCAACTGCTCAGCAGTAATTTGTTCACCCACCGTAATATATGCTATCATGAGAGAAGCCACTAGTGAAACCTATGGCCCATGGGTCTATTTTACATCATATTAATTTCCCATCAACTAGCTATTTCTGTCGCCGTTTATTTGTCACATCCTAGCTAGTTCATGCATTAGAGTGTTGCATCATGTTTACTTTTCCAGAAACTTGAAATGGGGATGACAGAACCCCCAGCACCCCCTGGAAACAACTAGGGTTTACTAAAATCATTTTCAATGAACCTGAAATGCCCTTCTAAAAAGTCCACCCTTTTTGTCTTGGGTTAGAACCTCTGACAAAATGGGTTCACAATTTTCTAGGTCATCACAAGATCATTGAATTAAATCATATGTAACTTGCATTTGGGTATTTAAATGCTAGTAAATATTTTAAATGCCCAAATATTCCCAAACTGAAATGTTCCATGTTGGATATGTTCCATACAGAGAGCATGTGCAGTTTGGTGAATTTTGGAAATGCGTAGGTAGTTTTAGAAATGCCACAAACTTGCAGAAATAAAAGAAAACAGAAGATAAAAGGAAAATAACTTACCTGGCAAACCACCCACCAGCCGCCCACTGGCGGCCCAGCTGCGCCGTCCGTGCCAACCAGCTTGCTTCATCCCGCCAGCGAGCGGGGAGGTGACGTCGGCGTGCGCGAGCTCGCCACGGCGCGACCTGCTTGCCGCCCGCGCCCATGGACACCTGGGCGAGCTCCACGTCGCCGCCCCGACCCCCAGGACACATCCATTCTCCCTGCCTCTCTCCCTCGCCCTCTCCCGCCATGGTCGACGCACGCGCCGCCGCCGAGCTCGTCGCCGACGTGACTCCGGCCACCCACCGGCCACACCACCGTGCCCAACACACTCACCGCATCGTGGGGGACCCGTAGCACCACCGCACGCCCCTTGCCGTGCCCCCTAACGATGAGCCCGAGCTAACCCGAACCCCGGCAGCCGCACAGCTCGTCGCCGGCGACCCCGAGCCCAACCACCACCACCACTCGACGCGGCTTACACCCCGCATCACGTAGACGTGCTCCGTCATCGTTTTGGTCACCGTTGCACGAAACCCGAACCCCACCGCCGCGTCTGGCCTCGCCGGTGGCTAAATGGCGGCGAGTTGACCCGCTGACCGCTGATTGGGTGGGCCCAGTTTGACCCCCCGGGTCACTGACGTGTGGGCCCCATGCCACTAACTAAACTAAGTTAGTATTAGTTTAACGCTAACTAAACTTAGTTAGTTTATTTGACACTGACAGACGGGACCCATAGGTCAGGGTTGACCTGGACCGTCTCTGTTGATTGATGACGTCACCCTGACGCAATGCTGACGCAGCAAATCATTTACTGGAATTATTCTTATACAGGAAATTCTTGAAAATACTACAAACTTCAAAAATTCATAGAAATTAATCTGTAACTCCAAATGCAAAGATTTATATATGAAGTTTGATCATAAAAAGCCAATCTTTCCATCTGTACTGGTTACATGCATGTCAGAACAATTTAACCTTGATGTTTAGATGAAACAAGTAAATGCACTAATATGACCTCTTATTTTCAGTTTGCATTTGAATCCTTGATTCAAATGAACTCAAACCAATCTGTTCTAAGTTGCATTATCCAAAATACACTCATTTTGTCATGTCATTGCATGCATCATATTGTTGCATATTGCTTTGTGACGATTGTGTTTCGATGTGTTCTTTGTGGTTGGTTCTGCCTCCGAGGATATTCACGAGTATCCAACTGAGGGGCAGTATCCCACTACCACTCTGTCAGGCAAGCAACCCATTGATCATTTCGATACAAACCCATCTTCTCACTTCTGCTCTCGTTTACTGCATTAAGACAACGTGTTTCAAACAGCTGTGTGTTGTGGTAGTTGAACCCACTTCCTCTGCATGACCTGTCATTGCCACAGTAACTAGATGAAACCAACTAGCATGTGTAGAAGTTGATTGAGCCATGTTTGTGTTTCCTACCATGCTATGCTTGCGATGCTTAGAGTCGTGTCAGGTCTGGCTCATCGGGGTGATGAACTAGAGTGAAAGGTTGCGTCGGTAATAAGAGTGAAGTGTTGAACATGTTTTGGTAAAGGTATCGATGAGAGGCCATGTAGGAGTACATGGTGGGTTGTTTCATTGAGACCGTCCTTAAGAACTGGGATCTGTATGCGTGATTTAAGATTCAGCTACTACCACACATTGGTATCCTTAATTGACTCTCTCGACTTATTAACCACCCCCGTCCTCTGTCCAGGAGTTGCAAGTAGTTTCTGGTGTTTGTAGTTGCTGGAGGCCGTGCGCAGCGCTGACCTTAGGGGTGGGCTGTGATGCGGTAGGCTCGTGGCCTGGTGTAACGAGTCGCCCGTTTGGTGTCTTGGGAACCCTGCACACATCGTTTGGGGTCGTTGAGGACACCCCGGCCGGATTTCCTTGCGGATGGAACCCGAATAGGCGATAAACCTGGACTTGGGACTCGTGTGTTTAGTCAGGTAGTGGCCGACACCCTCGCTGGGCTTCCGCTTGAAGGTTGCCGAGTACATGTCGTGTAAACGGCGATAAGTGGTGGAAGCGTGTGTGAAGAAGTACACCCCTGCAGGGTATAAAACTATTCGAATAGCCGCGTCCGCGGTAAAGGACTACTTGGTCGCTTATGCAGTTCATAGACAAGTTAATGGTTACTACTAAAAGACTCAAGATAAGTGTGAGTACCGCGGATGGCCCCTTCGTAGGATGACGAGGGAGGATCCACGGTGGAGTATTGTGATGGTGATTAGTGGACTTGTGTGCGAAAACTATTTTACAAGTGGTGTCTCGTAGGATAGCTTAGCCAAGAGTCAAAGCTGGCTTGCTGCAATAACTCCACTACCTTCTTGAGAATGTGCATGTATAGTAGGATCTGTTGTAAGACTTGCTGAGTACATTTGTACTCATGTTGCTTTAATTACTATTTTCAGACGACAATGTCGCCCCCTCCGATGGGTTCTATGTAGATCTCGACATTGACGAGTGACTTGCCACCCAGGTGGTGATCTGAGCTTGTGAAGGGCCTATGTAGATAGACAGGCTTCGTTAAGCCTTCTTTCTTTCTAGTGTCTGTACTCAGACTAGTTTGCTTCCACATGTGCTTGTATGTTTGTATGACTTGAGTGTCAGGTCATGTGACCCCTATCTGTATGAACATGTTATGTATAGCTCTCCGGAGCCTTTAAATAAAGTACTTTGAGTTGTAGAGTTTTGTAGTGATGCCATGTTGTATTTACACATATCGAGCATATTGTGTGTATGATTGAAATGCTTGCTGTGTGTGGGATCCGACAATCTAGTTGTTTATTCTTTGCAGCCTCTCTTATGGGGAAATGTAGTCTAGTGCTTCCATGAGCCATAGTAGTCCGCTACAGCCCGGTTCACCGGAGTCCTGCTAGCCCAGCACTACTGCTCCGGAACACTTGACTCGCCGGCATGTGTCTGTCCCTTCGGGGAAATTTCACGCGGTGACATCTGGAGTCCTGCCTATCCTGCTACAGCCCAGGTTCCCGGAGTCCTGTTAGCCCAGTGCTACAGCCCAGATACACACGCTGCTGACAAACATGCTCGATGTTGATTCATGTATGCCTGTCCCCGTAAGTTAATGCCGCTTTGGGTTCATGACTAGCCATGTCGACCCGGGTTCTCTGTCATATGGATGCTAGCGACACTATCATATACATGAGCCAAAAGGCGCAAACGGTCCCGGGCCATGGTAAGGCGACACGCGTGGGAATACCGTGCGTGAGGCCGCAAAGTGATATGAGGTGTTACAGGCTAGATCGATGTGACTTAGAATCGGGGTCCTGACAGCGTTGGCATCAGAGTCGGACTGCCTGTAGGTTCGTCAAGCTAAACTGGTCAATGTTGAGTCTAGAAATGCTTTAGTTATATGTAGGGGAATTGATTGTGGGAGGGACGTAAGGCTCTTTTTACTCCTTTACCTTATGCCCTCTGATCTGAGTCATCTTCTTCTCATTCTACGTGGGTTAAGGACTAGGCTCTCTTCTCTCTATCAGGTTCACGTGTTACTAATCCATAGTAACTTATAGGATTGTTGGTTAAAACCCCAGTTTAGTTTCTACTACTTTTAGTATGTTACTAGTTGAACCAGAACCTTGATATGATGTTGTTGAGTGTCTATGCAAACTGTTGTGAATGTCTCAAATCTTTTTCTGAACATTTACAGCCGTTATGCTGTCCGATTTCTCCTAGAAAATTCTAATGGCTTTGCATTATTTCGTGCTTTCAGATGGCCACCCGTTCCCAGAATCAAGTGGTTCGTCTGACTCGGTGCCTCGATGTACCTGGTCACACGGCCATGCTGGTCGGAGTGATGGTCGAGACAGGCTCTCGATGGTATCCTGAGTATACAGTCGAGGAGCAGTTTCGAGACTCTAATCAGAGCCAATACCTTTGTACGGTCAGGATATACCCTTCCTATCCTAGAGCTACTGAACCCCTCCATTGCTCTTATGGACTTGGGGTTACCATCGAGATGCCCGTGCATGACGCAGCTTACTAGATGATGACTATCATACGAACCAGAACTGCCTTTGCTTCGGAACACTGATTTCTACTATATGCCAGCATCACTCCCTGGGGCACAAGGGTACTATCAGGCTATTTACTGTGACTCTACCTATGAGGATTCACTACTCCGCACCACCACCGAGATGCTTGAGGACAAGGACCGTGAGAATCGTGCCTTGTGTGGCACCCCGGCTCAGAGAAACCGGAACGTCCCGTATTCTAGCCCAAAGATCAAGGAGAAGTCTCTGGAATATGGCACTGCTTGGCATAGAACAAATCAGCTCTTATTACAAGAATAATAATACAAGGGCCTGACGTTATAAAGAAGCACATCAGCACGGTGACATTACGCCTGCGATACTACACTTGCTCTATGCTAGCAGCGAAACAACTCGTGGCAGCGGAATACTTATAGCAGCGGAACAACGACGAAGGTGGTGAACTCCACTCCACAGGGACTCTGGCTGGGACACGATCTAGCTCGTACGCACGACAACCATCAACAAGAAATCAAGCAATCCAGGCATCACCTGCAATCTGGCATGACACGCCAGTTCAGTACATTGAATGTCCTTGCAAGCTCACAACAAACATAAACATCAAGGCAAAACAATAACATAGCATTTAACAGGTTAATTAAATTAACAACTATTATGCTGAAACAACTACTAAGCCTGGGATGAAACTAATACAATACTAATAAATCACCATCTCAGATCTCCATAACCATATCTCTCTTGGCTAACCGGCCAAGCAATATACCATCTCGATCACCTCGTGATCAAATCCAAACAGTGATCATTCCGGCGATCACAACCACGACCAACACTTGATCTCAAACGGTGATCTTTCCAGCGATCACTACCATGACCAACACTTGGTCTCAAACATCATCATCAACATCCTGCCAATCTGTACTGCTCAACATATCAACATATCCCCATATAAATCACCTATAAGTCATTCCGTCACTTGAGTGTTGATCGAATGGTGGGACCTAGTACGGACGCGACTATCGATAGATTAAATACACTCTGCAGCGGTAGCACACTGTACCCACACCACAGAACCCATGGCCTCGTACTCCCATTCGGGTGGACCAACGGCGTTCTGACAAAACCGATCTACTGCCATGACACTCTCCCGGCCACTCCGACCAACACCCCTTCTGGGTTTAGTCCTGGGTGGCCCCGTGTCTACCAAAGACACAACGACCACCGTCGTGGCCAAAACATAAACTTCCCAACGGGGACAAAAAGGCACCTAACAACTATGGGCACACAAGGTTATGTCTGCTTACCGGGACAGGGTACGCACGCACATAACCTTCCCTCGTTGGAAGCACCGGCGAGAGACATGACAATAGATCGCATTAGGGCCTTCCCACAAGGCAAATGTGGTTGCACTGGAAGAGCCCGGTTTAGTGGCACCTGACCAACTTAATGACGGAATTTATCCCCAAAAATATAACTGTGGTAACTGATACTCCAATATCAACTATCAAACTATAAGCCAAGTCATAGCAATATCCAACAAATAATCCAAGCATAATATCATCATCTCAAAATATTCCAAGGGTAGCACAACACTACTGTCATGATGAATCCGAAAACAATAATCCTACTACTCCAATAACAAGAATAAAGCTATTCGGCTAAGATCCACATGTAAACATCATCTCCGAAAATAATACTCCAAGCAACAGAACATCCATTAGCATCATGAAAATAATCATACTAACCACTAATAATCCAAACGAAGCATGATATCCAAAGTAATACTCCAAAATATCATATCCAAAGCCATCATGAAACTAATCATAAAAGCCACTAATAATCCAAAGGCAACATGATATCCAAAGTAATACTTCAAAATAATACCAGATACCATCATGAAAAATAATCATAATAACCACTAAGAATCCAAAGGCACATGTCATCCACATAATCATCAAAATATTAATCCTAGTACTCCAAGCAATATCATGGCAATATCAACATCAAACAATACTCTGAGAAATGCCATGAACAAATCATACATAGCTAACACGATATTTTAAACAAGTTTTAATAAAGAAACCATGTCACTTCATTGCAATCATGCAAATGGAGGGTGTGGGTTGCCTGGGGTGGAAGAAATCACTAGGAGAAAGTGCGAGAAGCTTGCGAAAAGAATCGCCGAAAAACGTTCATTCTCAGAGGGGGCTGATTAAGGGCAGGTGCAAAATGGTCATTTTCAGAATGCCAAGACATGGTTAAAATGACTCCATCATAACGGGCTCGACGAAACGAAGAAGTGGGCTTTGGAATCACCTCATTCGGAGTTACGGTTGCGGAGTTATAAGGTGTGGAAGAAGAAGGACCAATCTGTGAATATTTCTTCAGCAAACATGTCCCTGAGTTGATAAGGCAGAGGCGTAAAATCATAAATACTCTTTCTGAACAGGAAAACGCACTCCCGATAATAGAAGAAGGAAATACTCTTTCGGGCAAATGAAAGCGTACTCCGTGAAATACTCTTTCAAAGAACTCAAAGCGCACTCACCTAAAAGGCACTTCCACTTATCCACGTCAGCACCCGGCTGGGTCAAGGCGGAGTGGCTGACGCGCGGGGCCAGCTTGCAGGTCGCCTTGCTCGCCCCAGGTCGTCATCCTCATCACGCTCGCCCGCGCCTGGCCATGGCAGAGCCGGCGCCCGATGGCGATAGCTGGAGCTACCGGTCGTCTCCGGCGATGCCCGGCCGACCTACGGATTCAGGGGGACGAGACGGATGTGTCCCCAGGCATAGCAGCTGCCGGGGAGCTCGGGAAATGATGGAGCGTTGGCCGCGGCGGAAGGGAGCTGTGGGCGGCGATAGGCTCGCGGCTACGGGTGCTCCGGCGAAGTGTGCAGGGGCTGGGGAGGCTCGAGGGTGGTGGTGGAGACCTCTGGTGGTGGTGGAAGGCAAGGAGGGGGACGGTGTTGAGTGGATGTAGCCGAGCATGGCCTGCGGCCATGGCGGCAATGGTGGTCGCGGAGGGCGGCTCGAGCTCGGGGAAGAGGTCAGGAGAGGCTAGAGGAGGTGCAGGAGGCCAGTGTTGAAGCAAGACGGGATCGGGATGGCCTTATATAGGCGCGGGGCGAGGAGGTCGAGCTGGCGTCGTCGCGGACGCGTGGCCGGCGCCGCGGACGCGTGCCCGCGTGCATGAACTTGGAGGTAGGCGACGAGGGAGGCATAGTGGAGTCTCTCACGGGGCAGAGGAGGCCAAGGGGGCGCAGGGAGGAAGAAGACAGCGAAGAACCGAGCCAAAGCGCCACTGTGCGCTAGTGGGCACGCGGCGGCTTGCATCGATGAGGAAGCTGCCGGAGGGGAGCGGGGTCCAGGTGATCGCCGATGATGAGAGGAAGACAATGGACATGCTCACGCGCGCTAAGACAACGACGGGGAGAGGGGCCCGAGAAAGAATCCATCCTGGGCGCGGCCAATGGCAGCAGAGCGCGCGCATAGGCTTGCCATTAACGCGGTCACCGCGTGCACTGGCATGTAGCAGGGGAGAGGGGCTGGAACTTGTTGTCTAGTGGGAAGTTCATCTAGGGTCGGTTTAAACTCCGGTGGTAGCTCGATTAAAAGTGATCTGATTAAACGGTAATAACCCTCTGAAGTTTACTGCAGTAAACTTGGGTGAGCACTAGTGATCAATAGGAAGGGTTTTGGATCCAATGGAGTTGTCTGCGAGGTTGAGGTAAAGAAGGACTTTCATCCTGGTAACTTGGAGAAGATTTGGATCAAGATAAATCATAGTTGCTTTGCAACTGCCAAATCTAGTCCAGAAATGAGATTTGGACGATGCAGTCAAATGGTGTGGCCACTTGATCTCAAGTTAGGCAAGGCTTCATGATTTGATCATATAAAGATGCTGTATAAGTTTCATACCAATTGGATTCACCAAAATGGTACTTGCTTCACAAACATCCTTGCTGACCAGAAACTTGCAAAAATTCTAGACGAATAATGACTTGATGAACCATGCCCAAAATGGGTGGAGGAATGTTATATGGATAATAGAAGGCCTAGAAAAATTGGCAGCCATAATGCAGGAAGATAAAATATACTTGCTTCACAAACTGAAATTTTGGGCAGAATCGAAGAATTGAAGATGAGCTCACATGGAGGCATGAAATGATCTCTACTTGGGTGGAGGGCTATGATATGATGATATGAGGGAGCATGCAAAATGGCAACTCATTTGGATATGCCTAGCTTGCACCTCCTTCACAAAGCTTCTTTCTGGATAGAAACTTTGGAAAATCATAATTAAATAATTACTAGGAAAATGAGGTAGCATTTTGGCATGTGGCAATTATATGGACAGGAAAAGGTGTCCAAGGAGTTTGAGGTCAATTCGGAAAAGGAAAATAGCACTTGCTTCACAATGTGCCATTTAGGGCAGAATAGGAAAAGAATTATTTGAGCAAGATGATAAACATGACAAATGAAATATTTTGCCATATTTTTGAAAGATATGACCCAAACAATTTATGAGAACTATTTGGGAATTTTAGGAGTGATGGAAATAAAGGTTGCTTCACAACCTAGGGCAGACAGGGTTATTCCTTTAATAGAAAAAGGAATATTCCCTAGAAAAAGATTTTAGGGTTTGGTCAAGCAGTGAAGTGACATGATCTTGGCAAGGTTTTGAGAATGATGAGCCACTTGGGAGGGGAAATGAGGATGATTTCCCAGGTGACAATGCCACAGAACCACTCCAAAAAGAAAAACTGAGCAAAAACCAATAAATCAAAAAGAAAAAGAAAAGGGCCAAAATCCAGGATGTTACACCTTGCGAATGGAGCTCTTCAGCGCTCGTTCTGATCACTGGGCCACTCTGACACAGTTTGCACCTGCCGTGCAGGCTGGGTATATGGACATGAGGGACTTGTACCCCGTGCGGTCTGGTCTGCCAGATTGTATGGACTGGCGTGATGTAGGAGGCATCAACCCTCCTTGTGGACCCCGTCTACCACCATTTGTTGGACCAAGGCCACATCCGAATCCTTATGGACCGCAAGCTCCACAGGACCGACTGTTTCCAGATGATCATGTTCAGCTCCCAGGACATGGTGGTAATCTTTATGAAGATTACTACGGAGACGTCTTAGTTGGTAGTAGCTTCACTAGTATTGTAACAGTTGTATTCTCCACAGTCCTGCGTGACTTGTGGGATACGACTTGGTGTGTATCACGTTCCGGAGGTGTAGAAAAATAATGTATAGAAGCTTGGAATGCCTCCGATGAGATGTATCATCTTTCACCGTAGTTGTACTCTAGCCTGGGCTTGTACTAAACTATGTATGGTGTGTATGACTGTTGGTATATATATGGCAGTTTCTATATTACCATGTCATACGGATGAACATCTCTGCATTCCGTGTTATCCATTACATTCAGCACTTCCTTGCCAAGATTTTTCCATCCTTGTCTAAACCATTGTCTTGTTTTCCTAGGATGGTCAACACCCGCAACAACCCTGCCGTCCAGGCGCAGGGTGAAGCCAGTGTAGCTAGGGATGAGAATCTGCCCCAACCGCCTTCTCTGGCCGAAGTTGTGCTGGAGGCGGAAAGAAACAAGCGTGAGACTAACCGCTTGCTGGAGCGGATTGAGCAGAATACTGCATGTCATCCGAGGAACGACTTGGTGTCAATCAATGACTTTGTCAAGTTGTACCCACCGAAGTTTAGTCATTCCGTCGAACCCCTCGATGCGGATGATTGGCTTCGCAGCATCACCCATAAGCTACGTTCTGCCAACGTAGCCGAAGCTGATAAGGTTATCTACACTGCCTATCACCTCGAAGGCCCTGCTAGCCTTTGGTGGGAAAACATTGAGGCTATGCGCCCGGCCGGCCAAATCACTACTTGGGCTGAATTTAGTGAGGCTTTCCGTGAGCATCACATCCCGGAAGGTCTCATGGATCATAAGAGGGAAGAGTTCTGCAATTACCCAAGGCAGACTGACTGTGGATGCATACAGCCGTGAATTTGGAAACCTGGCACGTTATGCTCCTGAAGAGGTATCCACCAACGCCAAGAAGCAGGCAAGGTTCTGCAAGGGACTTAGCCCCGAGCTTCACCGTGATCTTCGTCCGCATGAGTGCACCTCCTTCCAGAAGGAGGTCAATAAGGCCATCAATGCTAAGACAGGTCAGACTGACTATGACGCTTCACGCAAGCACTCCCGTGAGTTTGCTTCTTCATCCGGCTCTGGATCTCAGAAGCGCCGGGTCTGGATTCCAAACACAGCTCTGCCACCCAGGTTCACTCTGAGGCCATTGAGGGAGTCCCGGACTAGGGGGTGTCCGGATAGCCGGACTATCGTCACGGCCGGACTCCAAGACTATGAAGATACAAGATTGAAGACTTCGTCCCGTGTCAGGATGGGACTTTCCTTGGCGTGGAAGGCAAGCTTGGCGATACGGATATGTAGATCTCCTACCATTGTAACCGACTCTTTGTAACCCTAACCTATCCGGTGTCTATATAAACCGGAGGGTTTTTTGTCCGTAGGAAAAACAACAATCATACCATAGGCTAGCTTCTAGGGTTTAGCCTCCTTGATCTCGTGGTAGATCTACTCTAGTACTACCCATATCATCAATATTAATCAAGCAGGAGTAGGGTATTACCTCCATCGAGAGGGCCCAACCTGGGTAAAAACATCGTGTCCCTTGTCTCGTTACCATCCGCCTAGACGCACGTTCGGGACCCCTACCGAGATCCGCCGGTTTGACACCGACATTGGTGCTTTCATTGAGAGTTCCTCTGTGTCGTCACCGATAGGCCCGATGGCTCCTTCGATCATCAACAACGACGCGGTCCAGGGTGAGACTTTCCTCCCCGGACAGATCTTCGTGTTCGGCGGCTTTGCACCACGGGCCAATTCGCTTGGCCATCTGGAGCAGATCGAAAGCTACGCCCCTGGCCATCAGGTCAGATTTGGAAGTTTGGACTATACGGCCGATATCCGCGGAGACTTGATCTTCGATGGATTCGAGCCGCAGCCAAGCGTGCCGCACTGTTTCGATGGGCATGATCTAGCTCTGTAGCCGAACAGTGCCCTGGAAGCCGCACCAGCATCCGCTCCGACCCTTAATCCGGAGCCGGATTCCCCGATCGAGGACGAGTGGTTGGACACCGCCTCGGGGGCTATAATCTCTATGGCGATTGAGCCGAACTCCATCCCTGTCCTTTGCGAAGACCTCGACTCCAGGGTGCCGGACTCCTCTCCGGACTCCGAACCCTCCGCGCCCCTGCCAATCGGATCCGATTGGGCGCCGGTCATGGAGTTCACGGCCGCGGACATCTTTCAGCACTCGCCCTTTGGCGACATCCTGAATTCACTAAAGTCTCTCTCTTTATCCGGAGAGCCCTGGCCGGACTACGGTCAGGAAGGTTGGGATGCGGACGATGAAGAAATTCAACGCCCACCCACCACCCACTTCGTAGCCACTGTCGAAAGCTTACACGACGTGCTCGATTTCGACTCCGAAGACATCGACGGTATGGACGACGATGTAGGAGACAACAATGAACCAGCACCTATAGGATGCTGTACAACCTCATCCCATGATGTATACATTGTGGATACACCAAAAGGAAATGAAGACGAGGAACAACGGACGCTCGAAGGATAAATCCTCGAAAAGCAGTCAAACGGCAACGTAAGCGCCTAACTAAGTCCCGCCTCAACAAAGACCCAGCCATAGAGCAGGGCGAACCGGTGGACAACGAACAAGCTATCGAGCAACCGTCCGAACAAGACAACTTGGATAAACAATCTGTCCCCGGCGAAGACAACAGTCCGGACGATCTCACGCCGGACAAACTATTGGAGCAAAATGACCTCCAGAAAAGGCTCATCGCCATTGCGCGTAGCCTGAAAAAGCAGAAGCGGAAGCTCAAAACAGCAGAAGATGCACTCAGGATTAGATGGAGCAAAGTATTCAGCACCGCAGACAAGTACGGCGACAGTCGCCGAACAAAGAGCTACCTGAAAAGAAAGCTACTGCCTGAATTCGACGAGGAGGCCTTAGAGCCCCCACAATTAAAAAGTATGAAGGCCACTCGGTCGGATGGACGACCCCACGGCAAAAAGAGAGCGGCGAATGGCGCCGCACACAAGCCAATATGCGATCCGCATAAGGATTCACATCAAAAGGATGGCCCAGTTAGGTCCATCTATGGGCCAAGAAAGCAGGCTCGTCAAAGCAATGCAATACGCCAAAATTCCAAAGATCACGGCACACCCAAATATAGGGGCGCCGCACACCCCCTATGTTTCACCGATGAGGTGCTGGATCATGAATTTCCAGCGGGATTCAAACCCGTAAACATAGAGGCATACGACGGAACAACAGACCCTGGAGTCTGGATCGAGGATTACATCCTCCACATACACATGGCTAGAGGAGACGATCTCCACGCCATAAAATACTTACCCCTTAAACTCAAAGGGCCAGCTCGGCATTGGCTTAAAAGCCTCCCCGAAAATACCATTGGAAGTTGGGGAGAGTTAGAGGATGCATTTCGGGCAAATTTTCAGGGGACTTATGTCCGCCCTCCGGATGCAGACGATCTAAGTCACATAACTCAACAGCCCGGAGAGTCAGCCCGGAAACTCTGGAACAGGTTCCTTACTAAAAAGAACCAGATAGTCGATTGTCCGGACACCGAAGCCTTAGCAGCTTTCAAACACAACGTCCGAGACGAATGGCTCGCCAGACACCTTGGCCAAGAAAAGCCAAGAAAAATGGCCGCATTAACAAGCCTCATGACCCGCTTTTGCGCCGGAGAGGATAGCTGGCTAGCAAGGTGCAGCACCAGTGACCCAAGTACATCCGAAATTAGGGATGGAAATGGGAAACCACGGCGCAACAAGGACCAGCGCCGGATTAAAAGGAACAGTCCAAAGAGCACGGCAGTCAACGCCGGATTCAAAAGCTCACGGCGAACAACAAAAACTGCCCTTAAGGACAATAGCGATGAGCTATCCAACTTCAACAAAAACTTGGACAAGATATGTCAAATCCACAAGACTCGGAGGCTCGCTAACCATACCCACAAAATTGTTGGGTCTTCAAACAGTCCGTAGACTGAACGCCCGAACACAAGGGCTCGACACACCAAGTGAAGATGACGACGAGCACCACAAGCGAGCCCCGGAAAACAAAAACTTTCCCACAGGAGGTTAAAACAGTAAACTCACTTCACCGACCAAAGGGAAAAACAGAGTGGCTCCCACTAAAAGGCGCGCCGCACTGCTTGGTTGTCAAAACCAATCACCTTCGACCATCGGACTATTCAAAATATCCGGAACGCAGGATGGACTGCCTTGATATTGGATCCTATAATCGACGGATTCCAATTTACACAAGTCCTCATGGATGGCGGCAGTGACATAAACCTGATATATCAGGACACAATCCGCAGGATGGGGATAAATCCAACCAAAATTAGCCGTAGCAACACCTCCTTTAAAGGAGTAATGCCAGGCCCATATGCCCATTATACGGGCTCCATACTGCTAGAAGTTGTGTTTGGTTCAGCCGAAAACTTCTGTCGTGAAAGGTTACTCTTCCATGTCGCCCCGTTTAAAAGTAGCCATCAAGCACTATTGGGACCCGAAGCTTTCGCCCGCTTTAACGCAATACCGCATTATGCATCTCTAACACTTAAAATGCCCGGTCCACGCGGCATCATCTCGTTAAAAGGAAGTATTAAGTGTTACTCGAGCACGGAAGAATGGGAGACTGCCTTGACAGCCCCACAGCTATCCGGCTCTGCTAGGCAAAGAACCTGAATTGGTCATTCAAACCCCGGACACGGCTAGACGAGTCCGGCGCCTACTAGCGGCATACCCCCATACGAGGGGCCGCATGCATGTATAACAAGAGACAATAAAGCTCAATTTTATTCACTTCTTTGAACCATACTCTGTTTATTTAATATTAAGTACATCTTTCGCACGATCCTTTATCTTTTAAACTAAGTTCCTCTCTTTTACAGATGAACAATGTGCTACACCCGTCCAGGATACGCCACAACGGAGACACAGGCGCAGACGTGCAGTAGGGACCCGTTGCAAGGATTCTTTTCAGATTAAGACCCTGCGTAAACCTTTTTTCACTGTCTCTTGTTGATATACATCCCCCCGGTTCCTTAATATAACCGAGGAGGAGGCTGGTGCTTTGGCATTGGCCGCACCAGAATTTTTGCACGTACCTGGACACCAGGGGCTTAGGGCATTATTCTGCCCATTTTCATAAAGACCGAATACCTTAGGGAGTATTCAGCGTCTCGAGTTACGCCTTATATGCATCAGCTCTGAATCATGTCTTTGGTCAAATGTTGGGTTGCCCGGCTCGTGTGTTTTGCTGCCTTACGCCCGCTTTCACGGCTAACGCGACACCGGAGAACTATCGCGATTGTGCCCGGTTCAGCCGGGCGAGCACCTCGAGAGAAAGCCGAAACTGATCGTCATGATATAGCGAGAGACTGGTCAACCACTCAATGACTCACTTGAATGTTTAGGATTCCTCCGATTAACGAAGGACCGGTTTTCGGTCGAGCACATACGCACTCGAATTCGGGAGAGTGTGGTGCCCCTAGGGGCTATATAGTAGCCCCACCCTCGAACTCCTATGGCTAAGTGAAAGTGATAAAGCATTATAGTCCGGTTGCCTCGGTTTGCTACGCTATCACCTCCTTAACAGGACCAAGATGTTGGATTATGTGAAAAGCGCTTTCTTTGCAAACATCCCGCACTATGTGCGTGGGGGCTGAAGCCAAGGACTGCCATCTTTCAGTTATATATACATATACATAAACGGCCGCAGACAGGAATAGTTTGCTACTTGAACGCACAAGTATAAAAAGCTCTTATATTATATTAAAACATTGTTTTCACAAATCATACATGTCATTTAAACATAATATCCTTCGAGCATCGCGTCTCTATTAAACGAGCGCCCGCGGAGACTTCTTCAAAGTAGTGCTCGGCGGTACTCGCTTCGTCTCAATGTTGGGATGCAACGTCGATGGCCTTCATCTCTGCCCAGTATGTCTTGACATGGGCCAGAGCCATCCGCGCCCCCTCAATACACGCCGATCGCTTCATTGCGTCGATACGCGGTACCGCACCAAGGAACTGCTGCACTAAGCCAAGATAGCTCTTCGGCTGGGGTCCGCACGGTCACAAGTGAGTCAAGACATGCTTCATGGCAAATCAGGCTGGGGCAATTGCGGCAGAGGACGCTCCGGACTATGGAATTGCGGCCAATATAGCTCTTCCTTTGGTGCCCCTTCCGCCCGGAAGTGCTCAACAGCGTCCATGGCCTTCGCCGCCAAGTCCGTATAAGCATCCTCCGAACTCCACAACTTATCTAACTTAGCATACTTTGGATCCGTATATTTCCTCCGCAGCAGAAACGGTTTTCTAGCCGCAATTGCCCCAGCCTGACTCAGCTCCTCCTTGGCAGCTCTCAAAGCCGACTGGGCATTCTTGTATTCGGCGACGGCCTTTTTTAGGCCCTCTTGTTCCACTTGACGTTCTTTTTCAAGAACCTCGCAGCGATCGGTAGTATTCCGCAACTTTTTGGCCATATCGGCCATCTCCTCTTTGCTTCGGCAGTGAGCAGCCCGTTCAGCTTCTAGCTCTTCGGCCGCCTTTAAAGCGGCCGCATTACTAATTCTGGCTTGCTCTTTCGCTCGGGCCAGTTCTGCCCACAGCTCTTCCACGGCAGCGGCACCATCTTCATTAAGCATACGAATAGTAAGACATGGGCGTCAAGCTCCCTTACCAGGTGTCCGCATAGAAGTCGCATACCTTGTGACTCGTCAAACCATTTATTGACCAGCACGATGTCCGCATCCGCCTCGTCAAGTTGCCGCTTTAGTTCGGCATATCCATCAGTCCGGCTGGCCTCCGGACGCCCCGCCACCTGTTTAGGAGTAGCGATATGTTAAAACTGAGAATTTGATCCTCGGCACGTCGTCAATTTTGACAACATACCGAGTCTCAGGGGCTACTATCTATACATGGCGCATTTTATATGCATAACTTTCACAAGGTACATTATTTTTGCGTATTTCAAACCCCGCCAAGAAGCTTCGACGGCTTGCAGTAATCCGCTCTCTGCGGATGCAATTATTTCAATCACCGTACCCATTAGAGAACGGTGATCTTCTGAGATAGCCGCTCGCCCGAGCAGATCCTTTAGCTCCTCCGACCGCACACCACTTGGCGCCGGACCTTCCGGCCCCGCCGGACTTGGGGGAACCCTCCGCGACGACACCTCCGGGTCGTCCGCTTCACATGAGGGTGCGACAGGTGGAGGCGTTTCGCTCTCCATCATCTCCGGAAGAAGATCCCCCGAAGACGAGCTCTGCTGAGAAAGGCTGAGGTCCGAACTACAAGGTACAATTTCGGTTATCTTCATAAATAACTACAGGGATGTTCCTCATTTACAAGACCCCTTCTTTTTACTTACGGCTCGCTGGAGGGCTGATCCCCTTGGGGAAATAGTGCGGCTGGGTTACTTCCCAGCGCCGGACTCTCCGACAAAGATTCCCTTCCCCTCTTTGAGGCCTTGACCTCCGGATCTTCCGAAGCAGTCCTCTTCTCTCATCGAAAGACGGGACTTTTAATCCCTCCTTCCTTGATAGCCTCCTTCGTGGAGGCAGTTGCTTCCCGCTCCCCCTTCGCTTTCTTCAAAAGGCGCGACCTTCAACATCTTGGTCAGCATGGGATCCGGCGTGGTCTCTGGGAGGGGATCCGGACACCTTATTAACTTTGCCTTGGCTATCCACTCCTATTCAAGAAACGGCTCCTTTAAAGGGCATATATATAAAATAAATGAATGAACAGCTTGTCCGGTTACAGGACTACTTACTTGAGTATCTGGGCGATTGCAGCTTAGTCCTGCATCCTCGGTCAAGTCCGGACACTTCTCTTGTGATCCGAAGAACAGTTTATACATCTCCACGGGCATCGTGCCCATAAAATTTTGGAGAGCTCGTGGTCCCTCCGGATTGAATTCCCACAGGCGGAGGGGGCGACGTTTGCAGGGCTGAAGGCGCCGGATCACCATAACCTGCGCCACTGCAACCAGATTGATCCTCTTTCCCGGAGGTCTCGAATATGGCCCCGCAGCAGGGGAACGCCCTGGGCGGCCCCAGCCGAGCCCCATGTTGACCCATGATGCCAGCCGCTGTGGTGGACCTGAGCGGAAGGCAGGAGCGCCGCCCATTTGGTGCCCCCGAGCGGTGATATAAAACCACTCCCGTTGCCACAAACCAAGCTCCTCTTGAAAAGAGCCCTCGGGCCATGGAGCATCAGCACATTTGCTTATGACCGCCCCTCCGCACTCTGCTTGTTGCCCCTTGATCATCTTTGGCTCCACCTTGAAGGTCTTGAGCCACAATCCAAAGTGGGGGGTAATATGGAAGAAGGCCTCACATACGACAATGAATGACGAGATATGGAGGATGGACTCCGGATTTAAGTCATGGAAATCAAGCCCTTAATAAAACATGAGCCTCCGCACAAAGGGATCCGTCGAGAAGCCGAAACCCCGACGGAAGTGAGACACGAACACCATGTTCTCGCCGGGCTCGGGAGTGGGAATGACCTGCCCTGGGGCAGGTAGCCTATGCGAGATCTCGCCGGTTAGATACCTAGTGTCTCACAGCTTTAGCACCTCTTCTTCTGTGACGGAGGAAGACATCCATCGGCTGTGCTAGTCGGAGCCGGACATCGTCGAAGGTCCGAAGCGCCTGAATCTGAAGCTTTGGGTGTTGGAACTCGAAGCGCGAGGCGAACTCGATAGAGGGTGTAAAACGGAGAGGGCATTGGTCTCGTTATAAAGAGGTTGGATACCAAGAGACCACCCCGTGGTCGACTAGGACTCGCCTTTGATAGAGGAGGCTTGCCAACGGGCACGGTTGGGTTACCCACGTCCGCATTGATGAGAATCCCGGGATAAGGGGCCACGATCTATGCTTTAATAAGGCGTGCCAAGGAAACCGCCTCGCTAGACACGCTGAGGTGGAACTGTAAAAAACGATTCATATAAAGGCCTGGCCGTGGTGTGATGTCACGCCGCGGAATACGTCAGCAGATCTGTGCAAAAATTATTCTCTATGGTGTTATGTGGAACTTGTTTTGCGAGCCGACACTATCCTTGTGTTCAAAACCTTCTATGAAGTATTCGGAGGAGGAACCCGCCGCAATGTCGAAGACAATCAACGCGCGGACTCGTCGTCATTGAAGCCTGGTTCAGGGCTACCGAGGAGTCCCGGACTAGGGGTGTCCGGATAGCGGACTATCGTCCACGGCCGACTCCGTGACTACGAAGATACAAGATTGAAGACTTCGTCCCGTGTCCGGATGGGACTTTCCTTGGCGTGGAAGGCAAGCTTGGCAATACGAATATGTAGATCTCCTACCATTGTAACCGATTCTGTGTAACCCTAACCTATCCGGTGTCTATATAAACCGGAGGGTTTTAGTCCGTAGGAAATACAACAATCATACCATAGGCTAGCTTCTAGGGTTTAGCCTCCTTGATCTCGTGGTAGATCTACTCTTGTACTACCCATATCATCAATATTATTCAAGCAGGAGTAGGGTATTACCTCCATCGAGAGGGCCCGAACCTGGGTAAAAACATCGTGTCCCTTGTCTCCTGTTACCATCCTCCAAGACGCACAGTTCGGGACCCCCTACCCGAGATCCGCCGGTTTTGACACCGACAGCCATCCTTTGAGGCAGCCTCGTCCCAACCAGTAGTATGCACCGCCCAAGGCCTATGGTGGCCTCGCTGCTAATGCTGCTCCACGTCCCAATGTTGTGACATGCTTCAAGTGTGGAGAGACGGGTCACTACCTGCGCGAGTGCCCCCAGAACAACCCCAATCAGCCTGGAAAGTACGTTGGCCGTGGTAAGCCAGCGGGAAAGACTTACAACGCCAAGCCAGCCACCACTGCACGTGGTCATGTCAACTATGTCTCAGCTGAGGAGACTCATGAAGATCCCAATGTCTTCCTTGGTATGCTCCTTGTTAATTGCCATCCGGCAACTGTTCTTTTCGATACTGGAGCATCTCATTCATTTATTTCTGAGAGCTATGCTCGATTGCACAACACCACATTTAGTGACATGCCCACCCCCATGGAAATTCAAACTCCTGGTTCTAGATGGCAAACCTCTAGAATAAGTTATGGAAATGAAATTCTTGTCGACGGATTGGTCTTCCTTGCATCACTGATAGCTCTCAAATCGTCGGACATAAACATCATCTTGGGTATGGACTGGATCTCAGTCCATTATGCTAAGATCGATTGCTCTACTAGAACCGTTCAACTCACCCATCCATCGGGCAAGACAGTCAATGTTTTGACCCGAGTGTCTAAGCATTAGCTCTACTCCCTAAATGCCAACCCTCTTCCAGACCTTGAAGATATTCCGGTAGTCCATGACTTCCCAGATGTATTTACAGAAGAACTGCCAGGTGTTCCACCTGACAGGGATGTCGAGTTCGTGATAGACCTTGTTCCAGGAATCGTCCCAATCTCTAGAAGACTTTATAAGATGGCACCCCTAGAATTAGCCGAGCTTAAGAAACAACTCGATGAGTCCTTGAAAAAGGGTTTCATCCATCCTAGTTCTTCTCCATGGGCTTGCCCCGTCCTCTTCGTCAATAAGGAGGATGGAACGGGTCAGATGGTTGTAGATTACCGACCTGTCAACTTGGTCACTATCAAGAACAATTATCCGCTCCCCAGGAACAACGATCTGTATGATCAGCTCGCTGGATCCTCAATCTTTTCCAAAATGGATTTGAGGTTGGGCTACCATAAAATCAAAATCAAGAACGGGGACATTCCTAAAACGGCCTTTGTTACTTGTTATGGCCAATACGAGTACACCGTCATATCCTTTGGTTTAACCATTGCCCCAGCCACCTTCTCTCAGTTAATGAACTCGATCTTCATGGAGTATTTGGATAAATTCGTCGTGGTATACCTCGATGATGTACTTATCTACTCCAAGAACGAGGAAGAACATGCCGAGCATCTAAGGCTAGTATTGATGAAACTTCGAGAGCATCGCATTTATGCCAAATGCTCCAAGTGTGAATTTTGGTTGCCAGAAGTGACCTATCTAGGCCACGTAATCTCTGGTAAGGGTATTGCTGTCAATCCCGAGCGAGTTCAAGCGGTCCTTGATTGGACTCCACCTAAAACGGTCAAGCAAGTTCGGTGTTTCCTTGGCCTAGCGAGCTACTGTCGCTGCTTCGTCGAGAATTTTTCCAAGGTTGCTAAACCTCTAACTGAACTCCTCAAGAAAGATAAAATGTTTGAGTGGACCCCACATTGCGAGTTCAGCTTTTAGGAACTGAAAAGACGCCTGACATCTGCTCCCGTACTCATGCCACCAGATTTTTCTAAGGACTTTGTTATCTATTGTGACGCCTCGCGACAAGGACTAGGTTGCATACTCATGCAAGATCGTCATGTGATTGCCTACGCTTCTCGTCAGTTGCGTCCACATGAGGATAACTATCCCACACATGATCTAGAACTTGCAGCTGTAGTCCATGCACTCAAAACATGGCGACATTACCTTCTTGGTAATTGTTGCAAAATTTACACCGATCACCAAAGTCTAAAATACATCTTCACCCAACCGGATTTGAATCTCAGGCAAAGACGTTGGATCGAGTTGATCACAGATTACGACTTAGGAATAACTTACACCCCAGGCAAAGCCAATGTCATGGCTGATGCGCTAAGTCGTAAATCTTATTCTAATAACTTGATGTTACAACAAAGTCAACCGCTTCTCCACGAGGAATTACGTAAGCTCAACCTTCACATAGTTCCTCGAGGATTCCAATCCACCCTGGTGGTGAAACCTAACCTTACGGATCAAATCATAACCGCTCAGCGGTATGATAGAGGAATATCTCGTATCAAGGAGAACATTGCTAGCGGAGCTGCTAAATGTTTTTCCATGGATGAGCGAGGTGTTGTCTTCTTCAAGAACCTCTTGGTGGTTCCCAAGAAACAACATCTACGGCAATTGATCCTTAAGGAAGCTCATGAATCCCCTCTCACCATTCATCCCGGTAGTACTAAAATGTATCAAGACCTACGCCAGAGGTTTTGGTGGACTAGGATGAAGAGAGAAATCACTCAATACATTGCTAGTTGCGACGTCTGTCGTCGTGTTAAAGTAGAGCATCAACGGCCTGCTTGCACCCTTCAACCTTTGGCTATTCCTGAAAGGAAATGGGATAAGATCGATATGGATTTCATCACCGGATTTCCCAGGACCAAGAGAGGGGATAATGCTATCTTCGTTGTTGTATATCGTCTTTACAAAGTAGCCCACTTCCTATCCGTTCGTGAGAGTATAACCGCTAGCCAGCTAGCTGACCTGTACGTCTCCCGAATAGTGTCCCTTCATGGTGTTCCATTGGAGATTAACTAAGACCGTGGAAGTCTTTTCACGTCTCCATTTTTGGAAAGTTTCCAAAATGCTATGGGAACTCGTCTCTCCTTTAGCACCGCCTTCCACCCTCAATCAAGTGGTCAAGTAGAACGAGTCAATCAAATTCTGTAGGATATGCTCCGAGCTTCTGTCATCTCTTTCGGTATGGATTGGGAGAAATGCCTTCCATTCACCGAGTTCGCTTATAACAATAGTTATCAAGCTAGCTTGGGCAAAGCTCCTTTCGAAGTTCTCTATGGACGAAAGTGTCGAACGCGTCTTAACTGGTCAGAAACCAGGGAAAGACAACTCTTTGGCCCGGATATGATTCAGGAAGCAGAAGAGCATGTTCGCATTATTCGTGAGAAATTGAAAACAGCCCAATCTCGTCAAAAGAGCCAATATGACCGCAAACATAAGCTCATGACTTATGAAATCGGCGAGAAGGCCTACCTTCGGGTTACTCCTTTGAAGGGAACCCATCGATTTGGTATCAAAGGCAAATTGGCTCCTCGTTACATTGGACCCTTTCACATTCTTGCCAAACGAGGAGAAGTTGCCTACCAATTGGAACTACCTCCGCATCTTTCGAGTTCATGATGTCTTCCACGCTTTCTCAACTCAGCGTTGCTTCTCGGATCCTATCCATGGAGTGGACCACAAACGCTTGATCTCCAAGATAACCTCACATATCGAATATCCCGCTCAGATCCTTGACGGCCGAGCGCACTACACGACGCCGTAATATCAAGTTTTTCAAGGTTCAATGGTCACACCATTCCGAGAAAGAAGCTACTTGGGAAAGGGAGGATCGTCTTCGACTTGAGTACCCCACCTTCTTCCCAACGGATCCTAAATCTCGGGACGAGATTCTTTTGAGTGGGGGTGAGTTGTCACATCCTAGCTAGTTCATGCATTAGAGTGTTGCATCATGTTTACTTTTCCAGAAACTTGAAATGGGGATGACAGAACCCCCAGCACCCCCCTGAAAACAACTAGGGTTTACTAAAATCATTTTCAATGAACCTGAAATGCCCTTCTAAAATGTCTACCCTTTTTGTCTTGGGTTAGAACCTCTGACAAAATGGGTTCATAACTTTCTAGGTCATCACAAGATCATTGAATTAAATCATATGTAACTTGCATTTGGGCATTTAAATGCTAGTAAATATTTTAAATGCCCAAATATTCCCAAACTGAAATGTTCCATGTTGGATATGTTCCATACAGAGAGCATGTGCAGTTTGGTGAATTTTGGAAATGCCTAGGTATTTTTAGAAATGCCACAAACTTGCAGAAATAAAAGAAAACAGAAGATAAAAGGAAAATAACTTACCTGGCCACAACCCACCAGCCGGCCCATCTGGCGGCCCAGTGCTGTGCTGGCTCGTGCCGGCCAGCTGCTTCGTCCCCGCCAGGCAGGCAGGGAGGTGACGACGGCGTGCTCGAGCTCGCCACGGCGCCACCTGCTTGCCGCCCGCGCCCCTGGACACCTGGGCGAGCTCCACGTCGCCGCCCCGACCCCCAGGACACATCCATTCGCCCCTGCCTCTCTCCCTCGCCCTCTCCCGCCATGGCCGACGCACGCGCCGCCGCCAAGCTCGTCGCCGACGTGACTCCGGCCACCCACCGGCCACACCACCGTGCTCAGCACACTCACCGCACCGCAGGGGACCCGTAGCACCACCGCACGCCCCTTGCCGTGCCACCTAATGACGAGCCCGAGCTCACCCGAACCCCGGCAGCCGCACAGCTCGTCGCCGGCGACATTTCCGGCGACCCCGAGCCCAACCCCACCACCACTCAACGCGGCTTACACCCCGCATCACGTAGACGTGCTCCGCCGTCTTTTAGGTCACCGGAGCACGAAACCCGCACCCCACCGCCACGTCTGGCCTCACCGGCGGCTAAACTCCGCGAAGTTGACCACGACCGCTAACTGGTGGGCCTGGTTTGACCCGGTCATCGACGTGGGCCCTGTGCCACTAACTAAACTAAGTTAGTATTAGTTTAATGCTAACTAAACTTAGTTAGTTTATTTGACACTGACAGACGGGACCCACAGGTCAGGGTTGACCTGGACCGTCTTTGTTGACTGATGACTCCTCCCTGACGCAATGCTGATGCAGTAAATCATTTACTGGAATTATTCTTATACAGGAAATTCTAGAAAATACTACAAACTTCAAAAATTCATAGAAATTAATCTGTAACTCCAAATGCAAAGATTTATATATGAAATTTGATCAAAAAATCCAATCTTTCCATCTATACTAGTTTCATGCATGTCAGAACACTTTAACCTTGTTGTTTAGATGAAACAAGTAAATGCACTAATATGACCTCTTATTTTGGGTTTGCATTTGAATCCTTGATTAAAATGAACTCAAACCAATATGTTCTAAGTTGCATTAGCCAAAACACACTCATTTTGCCATGTCATTGCATGCATCATATTGTTGCATATTGCTTTATGATGATTGTGTTTCGATGTGTTCTTCGTGGTAGTTTCTGCCTCCGAGGATATTCATGGGTATCCAACTGAAGGGCAGTATCCCACTACCACTCTGTTAGGAAAGCAACCCATTAAGACAACGCGTTTCAAACTGCTATGTGTTGCGGTAGTTGAACCCACTTCCTCTGCATGACCTGTCATTGCCACAGTAACTAGATGAAACCCACTAGCATGTGTAGGAGTTGATTGATCCATGTTTGTGTTTCCTACCATGCTATGCTTGCGATGCTTAGAGTCGTGTCAGGTCTGGCTCATCGGGGTGATGAACTAGAGTGAAAGGTTGTGTCGGTAATAAGAGTGAAGTGTTGAACATGTTTTGGTAAAGGTATCGATGAGAGACCATGTAGGAGTTCATGGTGGGTTGTTTCATTGAGACCGTCCTTAAGAACTGAGATTTGTATGCGTGATTTAAGATTCAGCTACTACCACACATTGGGATCCTTAATTGACTCTCTCGACTTATTAACCACCCCCTTCCTCTGTCCAGGAGTTGCAAGTAGTTTCTGGTGTTTGTAGTTGCTGGAGGCCATGCGCAGCGCTGACCTTAGGGGTGGGCTGTGATGCGGTAGGCTCGTGGCCCGGTGTACCGAGTCGCCATTTTGGTGTCTCGGGAACCCTGCACACATCGTTTGGTGCCGTTGAGGACACCCTGGCCGGATTTCCTTGCGGATAGAATCCGAATATGCGATAAACCTGGACTAGGGACTCGTGTGTTTAGTCAGGTCGTGGCCGACACCCTCGCTGGGCTTCCGCTTGAAGGTTGCCGAGTACATGTCGTAAGCGCGATAAGTGGTGGAAGCGTGTGAAGAAGTACACCTGCTGGGTATAAAACTATTCGAATAGCCATCATGTAAAGGACTACTTGGTTGCTTATGCAGTTCATAGACAAGTTAATGGTTACTTCTAAAAGACTCAAGATAAGTGTGAGTACCGCGGATGGCCCATTCATACGATGACGAGGGAGGATCCACGATGGAGTATTGTGATGGTGATTAGTGGACTCATGTGCGAAAACTATTTCACAAGTGGTGTCTCGTAGGATAGCTTAGCCAAGAGTCAAAGCATGTATAGTAGGATCTGTTGTAAGACTTGCTGAGTAGCTTTGTACTCATGTTGCTTTAATTACTATTTTCAGACGACAATGCCGCCCCCTCCAATGGGTTCTATGTAGATCTCGACATTGACGAGTGACTTGCCACCCAGGTGGTGACCTGAGCTTGTGAAGGGCCT
Source organism: Aegilops longissima (assembly GCA_021605205.1). NCBI lineage: Eukaryota > Viridiplantae > Streptophyta > Magnoliopsida > Poales > Poaceae > Aegilops > Aegilops longissima. Next base: position 352,020,735 of record CM038681.1, on the reverse strand, counting down.
ATGTAGATAGACAGGCTTCGTCAAGCCCTCTTTCTTTCTAGTGTCTGTACTCAGACTAGTTTGCTTCCGCATGTGCTTGTATGTTTGTATGACTTGAGTGTCGGGTCATGTGACCCCTATCTGTATGAACATGTTATGTATGGCTCTCCGGAACCTTTAAATAAAGTACTTTGAGTAGTAGAGTTTTGTTGTGATGCCATGTTGTATTTACACATATCGAGCATATTGTATGTATGATTGAAATGCTTGCTATGTGTGGGATCTGAAAATCTAGTTGTTTATTCTTGGCAGCCTCTCTTATGGGGAATTGTAGTCCAGTGCTTCCATGAGCCATAGTAGTCCGCTACAGCCCGGTTCACCGGAGTCCTGCTAGCCCAGCACTACTGCTCCGGAACACTTGACTGGTCGGCATGTGTTTCACTTCTTTCATGTGTGTGTCCCTTCGAGGAAATGTCATGCGGTGACATCCGGAGTCCTTCCTAGCCTGCTACAGCCCGATTTCCCGGAGTCCTGTTAGCCCAGTGCTGCAGCCCGGATTCACACGCTGCTGACCGACATGCTCGATGTTGTTTCATGTATGCCCGTCCCCGTAAGTTAGTGCCGCTTATGGTTCATGACTAGCCATGTCGCCCCGGGTTCTCTGTCATATGGATGCTAGCGACACTATCATATACGTGAGACAAAAGGCGCAAACGGTCCCGGGCCATGGTAAGGCGACACCCGTGGGAATACTGTGCGTGGGGCCGCAAAGTGATATGAGGTGTTACAGGCTAGATCGGTGTGACTTAGAATCAGGGTCCTGACATTATTTTACAATCTTTATTTTTCAATCTATACAACAAAAATACCAAAAATATTTATCTTATTATCTTTATCAGATCTCACTTTTCCAAATGGCCATGAAGGGATTGACAACACCTTTATCGTGTTGGTTGCAGGGTTCTTGATTGTTTGTGCAGGTACTAGGCGATTTGCGTGTAGTCTCCTACTGGATTGATACCTTGGTTCTCAAAAACGGAGGGAAATACTTATGCTACTTTGCTGCATCACCCTTTCCTCTTCAAGGGAAAACCAACGCATGCTCAAGAGGTAGCACCCATCATCATGGAGCTTCTTCATGCTTTTTAGACTAATGTGTCCATGCCGGCAATGCCAGAAGTATGTCAGATTTATCTCATTAGGCTTATGCCTCTTGACATTCATGTTATAGACCGGTTCCAGTTCTAGATTCAATATAAATAGCCCATCAACAATGGGTGCATAGCTGTGGAACATACCCTTCAAATAAAACGAACAACCATTGTCCTTTAAATTGAATTCATAATCCTGACTCATCAAACATGTGGCAGAAATAATGTTCCGACTAAGTGCAGGAATGTATTAACAATTATTCAATTCCAAAACAAATCCTGAAGGAAGCTGGAGCTGCATCGTGCCGACCTCCAACGAAGAAACTCTTGCTTTGTTGCCGACCCTGATGTCAATCTCCCCTTGTGCCACATGCCTAGTTCTTACCAGCCCCTGCATCGAGTTGCAAATATGAACAACTGATCCGGTATCATATACCCAAGAGCTACTAGGTATGCCAGCAAGGCAAATGTCTATAACATATGCAAAAAGTGTACCTTTGCCTGAAGAAGCATTTCCGGCCTTCTTGCCATGCTCTGCAAGCCACTTGATATAGTTCCTCTTCTAGTGACCGGTCTCCTTGCAATGATAGCAAATGGTCTTCGAGTCCAGTCCAGACTTCAGCGCAGCGGCGCAGGTCACCGTCTCCGTGCCCTTTGCCTTAGCCTTTTTCTTGAACCAACTCTTCTTGAACTTGGCCGATTTCTGCACCATCAACACTTGATGCGTGCCTTTCCTAATATCCTGCTCTGCCACTTTGAGCATCCCATGAAATTAAGTGACCTTCTTATCCATGCCATGCATATGATAGTTCTAGATGAATGTTCCATAGCTAGGCAGAAGAGAACCCAGGACTGCATCAGTAGCTAGCTCATCCAAGAGCGGGAAGCCCAACAGATCCAAAGCTTACACATATCCGATCATCTTGATCACATGTGGGCTCAGTGGATTACCTTCCTTCATCTTGCAATCCATCAAGGATCACCAGACATTGAACCTTTCAGTCCTAGCCTGTGTCTGAAATATGCTCTTGAGACTCTCGATCATATCGTAAGCCTCAACATTTTTGAAATGTTGTTGCAATTCGGGATCCATACAAGCCAGCATCAGACAGCTGATCTCTGTTGATTCATCAACGAGTTTCTCGTAGGCATTCTTAGTTGTGGTATTAGCATTATCGGTAGGTTCCTCCGGAAGTGGATCCTCTAGAACATGTTCCTTTTTATCGTGCTTGAGAACAATTCTCTGATTTCTATAACAGGTGGTAAAGTTTGTTCCATTCAATTTATCCTTTTCCAGAAATGTCGGCGTTCTGGGATCGGGGGTCCCCAGACTTGCCTGCCTGCAGCCTGCGGCGTGGCTCAAAGGAGGCCCAGGACAGCCCATCTTCATCAACGCAGGCTCAAGACCCTCGCGAGGGGCCAAGCCTCGCGGGGCGGAGGACAAGGAGCTTCCTCAGGCACGGCCTCGTCAGGTTGGCTCATGAGGAGGCGGAGAGTTCAAGGCAGGGTACCTCGCGAGGTGCCCATGACGCAAGCCATGACGACCAAGGGCGCCAGTCGGGCGCCAGCCGTCAGCGCCCTCCTTTCCTCGTTGGTGCAAAGGAGCAAGCGCCAAGAGAGCATCAAGCAAAGGCATCCGTTTCGGTGCAACAAGACCAAGACCAGCCCCAACGGCTGGAAGGGAGTCATTGTGGAGCCCAAGCAGACGTCATCACCAGAGCCTTTGGCAGGCGAGGACCAACTTTAGTCAGGATTAGTGTACCCGTTGTTCCCCTTCAAAATGGCCAATTGTTGGCGCCCTTCCCGCTCAATATTTGGGAAGAGGCCCAGGGCCTTCGCCTATAAATAGGAGTAGCCACCCACAGGGTAGGGGGATCTGGAATCCAGAGAAAGACAGAGACCCGATCCTCAAGCTAGAGCGACGGAACACCATCTAGCAGTTCATCACGCCCGCCAAGAACAGACCCTCGCGAGGCTGTTCTTCCTTGTATTGTTCCTCATCAGCCCAAGAGGCAATCCACCACACCACAAACTAGAGTAGGGTATTACACCACAACGGTGGCCCGAACTAGTATAAATCTCGTGTCTCTTGTGCTGTTCCATTTAGTAGTTTAGGTCCTAGTGATTCGGCGAGGTACGAGACGGTGGAGGGTCGGATCTCCGCGCGCACCCCAGTGTTCGAACCTCAAGGGTCTGCCGGAACCCGAAATCCGACATTTGGCGCCCCAGGTAGGGGTGCGCCGGAATCCACCTTCTGCCACCTCGTGTCCCGTCGCATCATCATCACCATGCCCGGCGACCAGGCGGGCAACCCAGATCCTTGGGCGGCGTGGCCCGCCCATGCAGAGCCGCACGCCTCGGGCGACCCCGTGCCCCAGGCAGCTCGCGGTCCGCAGGGCGCTGCGGGCCGCGGGCGACGCGGACAGGCTTCGATGGCTCTCACGCCGCGGAAGTTGCGGTCGGCAGCAAGGGCCTCCAATCACGCCGCGACCACGTCACCGTACACCCGCCGGGAGCAGGCAAACTCAAGGGCCGCGCTCACAGTGGCCCGAGAGCTGCTGCAGTGCAGGCTGCTGGAGAGCGGCCGCGACGTGCTACTGGAGCGAGTGGCCGAGCTCCTGGGCTTCGCCGACTTGGGGGCTCACCCCTTCTGCACCCAGCTTCCATCTCAGGCCCAGGGCGGCCCGCACGGGGTCTCCACGCGCGCGCAGCGGCCCCAAAGCTACCCAACACCGCGGAAGCTGATCGGGTCGGGCGGCGGGTTGCCCCGCCCCGCCCGCGGAGAAGAAGGACTCGACGTAACCCACGGCCCGGGTGGACCGCCGCACCGCCACCCCATGATGGGCGCATCAAGCAGAGCCGCATGGCACGCTCAGCACTACGGCGTGGCCTCCGGGATGACGGCGCCAGAAGAATACGTGCCCCACATGATGGACCAAGGGCACCCGCATGAGGGAGAACAAGGCTCGCTCCTCAGCCTGAGCTGGGGGGATGAGGCGCCAGAAGCCGAGCTCTTCCAGGAGCCTCGAGACGGTCCAACTGGTCACGCCGGGGGCGACGATTATCGGGTACCGCTACTTCCTCAAGAGCAAACATACACTAACCATAGGTCGCAGGAGGTACAGGTCGCCACGACGAGCGGCTGCCCCGCTCTCGCAGTCTCCCACCCCTCGGGAGGGGGGCGCAGGGGGCTGCCGGAGAGGGGCAGAGATCCGACATCACCACCGCGGTGTTCGGAGCAAGGCGTTCTCAGGAGGTAGGCCCTTTGCTGGGGAGGCGCCTCAGGGCCTGCCCCTGGCGGAGGACCCGTGGTCATCGGGGGAACCGCTGGCGACCGCTCTACCCCATAGGCGGCGTCCTGGTTTCCGGTCGTCGCTGATGGCACTACATGTGGGCGCAAGGCGGGCCTCGTCTGGCGATATGAAGCAAGGCCGTACATGTGAAGAAGGCCCAAAGTCTCGTGAAGCTCGCCGCCCGTGACACTCTCACGTAATAATGAGTGGGGATGTACACGCCCGGAGTCTCGTGGGTGCCGCCTCAGCCCCGGGCTCCCTCCCACGCCCAAAGGGCAGCACTTAGCTCCGTCTTTGGTGAGAAGACGCCCAAGACTAGACTAGGTGCCGGACGCGCTTTTCTTCCGCTTTTGCCTTTCCATTCGATTGTCGCTTTCCCTCGCTGGATTTAAGTTGGATTCAATTTGAGATTTGCGTGTGTTCGGGAAGGGTGCTTAGTCTCGCTCGAGCAAATCTCTCGTGTTTCGTTACCACTCCGCCTCAGCTGCCTCCCCTCGCGAGCCCCTCGCGAGACGGGCCAGGCCTAGCTTATGCGCAAGCCCAGCCCAAATTTCGCCAGCCAAGCGCCCTCTCCGGAGGGTTTTACTGCAGATCCTACGGATTCGATCAGACACACTCAGATCGCCGCAGCCTCCCACAAAGCTATCTCGTGGCTCGACTGAAACAAAGGTAAACCAGCCAACCAGCACGTCGCTTAGCCAACCACTTGGCACGGGCGTATGGGCGATGTAACACCTGCTAATACGATGAACACAAGTTTTACATGAGGGGCTCCCCCTCCCAAAATGCTCTCAAAGCAATCAGGCCAAAACTTTAGTTCTATTCATGCAGGGTAACGGAACAGGGACAATACATAATCAGTCGGATAAATCCCCCAATGCATCCTCACGAGCACCTCCCGAGCCGTTGCTGGCGTCGCTGGCCTCGCCGTCACTGTCTGCGTGGCCGTCGGTGGCGTCTGGGCCGTTCACCACGCCGCCCTCATCGGCGGCCACGACCACGCCGTCGTTGTCCGAAGCGAAGGCCCGGACGGGAGCATCCACATTGTCTTCCACCCAGTGCGCCAGGTCGCCCCGGACGGCCTGGGGAACTGGGGCGATAGCTGCGTCAAAGTCGAAGTTGGGGTCCATGTCCTGAAGATGGCTAAAGACACGAGAAAAGGTGCGCCCAAGCGGCGCGCGGCTCCTCTCCTCCACCAACCTATTGGCCCTGACCAACCGCGCCTCCAGCCGCGCCACCACGTCGGTGAAGAACTGAAGGTTGCCGGCGTAGTTAACCGCGTGCGGCTCGCCAACTGCCGCCTCGCAGATATTACCCAAGGCTGCGTTGGCTCTTTCCTGGAGCGTGGCGAGCATGGGGCCTGTAACGCCCTCGATGCGGCTATATCTCCCACGTGTCGAGGCACGACTTAGAGGCATAACCGCATTGAAAGCAATGTCGCAAGTGAGGTAATCTTCACACAACCCATGTAATAAATAAGGAAAGAGATACATAGTTGGCTTACGATGCCACTTCACACAAGACATAAATAAACATCCATCATTCAGAGTACACTCAAGGTCCGACTACGGAACCAAAATAAAAGAAGATACCCCAAATGCTACACAGATCCCGAATCGTCCCAACTGGGCACCACTACTGATCATCGTGAAAAGACACATAGTAACGACCACATTCCTCGTCGAACTCCCACTTGAGCTCGGTTGAGTCACCTGCACCGCATCGCCGGCACCTGCAACTGTTTTGAAGTATCTGTGAGTCACGGGACTCAGCAATCTCACACCCGCGAGATCAAGACTATTTAAGCTTATAGGAAGGACAGGGTAGTAAAGTGGAGCTGCAGCAAGTTTACTAGCATATATGGTGGCTACTTCGCAAAAGAGAGCGAGAAGAGAAGCAAAGCACGGTCGTGAAACTAGTAGCGATCAAGAAGTGATCCTGAACTACTTACGCCGACATAACTCCAACATCGTGTTCACTTCCCGGACTCACCGAGAAGAGACCATCACGTTACACACGCGTTGATGTGTATTTTATTTGAGGTCAACTTTGGGTTTTCTACAACCGGACATTAACAAATTCCCATCTGCCTCATAACCGCGGGCACGACTTTCGAAAGATATTACCCTGCAGGGGTGTCCCAACTTAGCCCATTATAAGCTCTCACGGTCAACGAAGGATATTCCTTCTACCGGGAAGACCCGATCAATCTCGGAATCCCGGACTACAAGACATTTCAACATTTCAACAGCAATAAAACAAGACCAGCAAAGCCGCCCGATTGTGCCGACAAATCCCGATAGGAGCTGCACATATCTCGTTCTCGTGGCACATCCGGATGAGACTAGCTACGAGTAAAACCAAGCCTCGAAGTTTCCCGTGGTGGCCCATGCAGTAGCTCGATTCGGGCCAGCACTCAAGGAGCACTGTCCGGGGTTAAAATAAAGATGACCCTCGGGCTCGCGAAAACCCGGGGAAAAGGCTTAGGTGGCAAATGGTAAAACCAAAGTTGGGCCTTGCTGGACGAGTCTTATTCAAAGCGAACTGTCAAGGGGTCCCATAAATCACCCAACCGTAAGGAACGCAAAATCAAGGAACATAACACCGTATGACGGAAACTAGGGTGGCAAGAGTGGAACAAAACACCAGGCATAAGGCCGAGCCTTCCACCCTTTACCAAGTATATAGATGCATTAATTATAGCAGATATATATATTGTGATATCCCCAACAAGTAAACATGTTCCAATAAGAAACAACATCTCCATGTTCCAACAAGGAACAAACTTCAGCTTCACCTGCAACTAGCAACGCTATAAGAGGGCTGAGCAAAGCGGTAACATAGCCAATCAACGGTTTGCTAGGAAAAAAGATGGTTAGGGGCTGACATGGCAACATGGGTGGCATGATATAGCAAGTGGTAGGCATCGCAGCATAGGCATAGCAAAAGAGCGAGCAACTAGCATAACAAAGATAGAAGTGATTTCAGGGTATGGTCATCTTGCTCGCAATGTTCTCGAGAGTTGTCGAAAGCTTGATCCTCGTAAGCGTTCTCAACAGGTTCCTCGCTCACGCACTCGCCTCCGGCTCTACCCAAAGCAACAACACAAACAAAGGAACCACAATAAATCACGGTGCAATGCACAATCAACATGATGCAAAACATGACATGATATGCGGATGTGATATGCAATGCGTATAGCGCCCGAAGGAAAATGATGAACCAGGCATCAACTTGACAAACCAAGTATGCCACTGAAAGATGAGATGATTTCGGTTGAAATCGATATAAAGATCACCGGAATCGGATGCACGGTTTGCAAATGACAAGCAAAACAAGAATGGCACAAATCTGCCATTAACAGCATGATGCCACTTAGCAAGCAACAATTAATTAAGCTACTGCACCCAAACGTATCAACAAAGTATATGGCAGTGATCTACACAAGATGCTCGACAAAAGATGAGCACTGAGCTACGGCTAGTTCACATCATAACAGGTTCAAACAAGCATGGCAAAAGTGCACAAAATATCAGGCTGGACATGGCAAAACAGCATCAGGTTGCAATGTTCAGAGCAACAAAACTACATGCTACAGGAACTTAAAATAGCAAAACAAGGCATGGCATGAATCTACTCAAAGCATAGAACAAAAGTCCCTTACTGACCATAAGCCAAAAGGATCATAAAATATAGTAACACCCATGTCAATATTGAAAGTTCCGTTAACAGATTCAGCAACATGGCATGACAAAAACTGATAACAAGTAGGCATGTTTACAAGCTCAATGCACTCACTACAGAGCCTTATATGATAAACTAAGCATACATACATCAAGAAGACATGGCATAGAAGACATACATGGCAAGAACAATAACATAGCATACATGGATCAACCACAACAACCTTGGCAAAATTGAATAACCTGTAAACAATCTGCCAGGAAACATTTGATAGCAAAAGTAGAGCTCGATTGACTCAAGCTATCGCACTCCATAATTGCAAACAAGGGCGTGGATGGATAGAGAAAGACATGTTTTACAAAACATCCTTACTGTAGTATCTCAAAATATGCATGGATATCTCGGTATCATCAAGTTAACATGGCATCAAAATCAGCTAAAACAGGGCTGAAATCAGCAACATCAGGACACCTACTTTGCATGCTTGTGCTAGTCACCACATAGATCACAAAAATACATGGCATACACCCCTGGAAATATGGCATGGCATATTACAAAACACATGTAGGATTCAAATTCATAGGGTGCACACAATAATCATGGCAAAAATAACAAAAGTGCAAGTTCTGTTACGAAACAGAAACTAACATCACATAGCACTCTTCCAACAGCATTTCGGGCATCAATATGAGTTCAAATGAAAATGATGCAATGAGATGAAATGATCTACTCTTCGAGGCGAACATTTCGACATATTATACGCGCAAAATGGACCTACAGATGCAAAGTTACACTCGATTGATAATGCAACAAAATCATTGGATGCAAAAATAACTTAGAGAAAAAATTAGGAGGGGGAAAGAGGTCAACGGGCGCGCGCGCGGAAACCGAGGCCGGATCGGGCCGGATCGGGCGACGGGCGGCAGCTGGAGGAGGCTCGCCAAGGGCGACGGTGGCGGCGGAGGGGGGCTGTGGCGGGCGCGGGCGGCGCGGAGGCCGGCCGGGCGGGGGCAGCCGGCTGACGGGCGGCGGGAGCGGGGCAAGGCGAGGCGAATCCGCGGGCGGATCCGGCGACGGCGGCGAGGCGGGCGCTCGAACTGCGGCGGCGGCCGGCTGGCGTGGGCGACGGGCCGGCCGGCCGGCCAGCCTGGCCGGAGGAGAGAGGAGGCGTGAGGTGGCGGCGCGGGAGTGGCTGGCGGCGGCGGCGGGTGACGTGGCGTCTCCTCCGATTCGTCGGAGCGACGACGGCGGCGGCGGCTGGACACGTCCGGCGAGGTGCGGACGCGTCCGTGGCTGCGGGAGGAGCTAGACTAGGGTTTGACCGCGAATTTTCGGAGGAGCACATATATATAGGTAGAGGAGCTAGGAGAGTCCAAATGAGGTGCGGTTTTTTACCACGATCGTGATCGAACGACGGAGAGCATGGAAGTGACTTAGATGGGTTATTGGGCTGTTTTGAAGGGTGTTGGGCTGCAACTTAAAAGAGGCCTTTGCGAGAGAGTGCGGTTAACCGCTGAGTACCAAACGAGCTCCAAATGACCAAACTTGACCGGTGGTCTACGGTGGTATACCAAGGCCACTAGACAAACCTCGGTCCATTTCGAGAAGGTTTAGTATCCGCACACGGAAAAACGTAAAAGGGCCGCCGGGGGAGATAGGAGTGCCGGATTGCAAAACGGACAACGGGAAAAATGCTCGGAATCAAGAGACGAACACGTATGCAAATGCGATGCACATGATGACATGATATAAAATGCATGACATGGACAAAATGCAAAATGAAGAAAACCCAACCACGGAGGGAATATCATATCACAATGCCGAAAATGGCAAGAGTTGGAGTTACAAATATGGAAAGTTACTTCCGGGGTGTTACAACACTCCACCACTACAAGAGGATCTCGTCCCGAGATCTAGGACTGAAAGAACTCCGGATATTCGAACGGAGGTGATCCTCGCGCCCCGTGTAGCTTCTCGGTCGGAATGGTGTGACCACTTCACTTTCAGGAATTTGATTGACTTGTTGCGAGTCTTGCGCTCGGTTTCTTCAAGAATAGCAACGGGTGCTCATGATAAGAGAGATTCTTGAAGGTCAATCTCTTGAAGTTGATAGTGCGTTCAGAGTCTTGAAGCACTTGCGAAGCTGTGACACGTGAAACACATCGTACGCGTTTGCAAAGTTGGATGGAAGCTCAAGTTGATAGGCGAGATCGCCTCTTTTCCAATGATCTTGAAAGGACCCACGATCTAGGGGCAAGCTTCCTTTGATACCGGGCGGCGAGTGCCTTTCATTGAGAGACGCGAGGTAGACATGGTCTCCAATTTCAAAAGCCACATCACGGTGCTTATCATCATAATAGTTTTCCGCGCGATTATGCTGCTTTGAGATTCTCACGAATGACTTGGCACATTTCTTCCGCTACGGATCAAGTCATTGCCAAGAAGTTGGCGCTCACCGCCTCGCACCAATTGAGAGGAGTACGGCACTTTCGCCATAGAGAATTTCGAATGGGGCCTTGCCCAACTCGCTTGGAAGCTGTTGTTGTAGGAGAACTCGGCATATGGAAGACAATCTTCCCACTTCATACCGAAAGAAATGACACAAGCCCCGAGCATATCTTCAAGGATTTGATTAACTCGCTCAACTTGGCCACTTGTTTGAGGATGGAAAGCTGTCTTGAAACGAATGTTGGTGCCCATGGCCTTCGAAAAGAATCCCAAAACTTGGAGGTAAAGATGCTGCCACGGTCCAAGAGATCACTTGTGGAATGCCGCAAAGAGACAATCCCGAGGTGTATAGCTCGCCAACCGAGCTGCTGTGATGGATTCTTTGATAGGAAGAAAATGAGCCACTTTAGTAAGCTTGTCAATGACAACAAAGATAGCATCATTTCCACGCTTGGACTTTGGAAAGCCAGATCACGAAGTCCATTTCAATATGATCAAACTTCCATTCAGGAATAGCAAGAGGTTGAAGGAGACCAGCTGGTCTTTGGTGTTCTGCTTTCACTCTTCTGCAGACATCACATTCATTCACGAATTGAGCAATTTCTCGCTTCATTCGAGTCCACCAATATGACTGCTTGAGGTCATGGTACATCTTCGCACTTCCGGATGAATGGATAGAAGCGAATTGTGAGCCTCGTTCATAATGACTTTTCTTAGATCACCCTTAGGAACCACAATCCGTCCTCAAAGAAAAGAGTGTCTTTGTCATCAATGTGGAAGCACTTGTACTTGGAAATGCCCTTGTCGATACCACGCTTCACCTTTTTCACCATGGTATCCGAAGTTGAGCCTCACGAATCTGATCTTCCAAAGTAGGAGAGACTATGAGGTTGGCAAGAAAGCCTTGAGGAACAACTTGAAGATTCAGCTTGCGGAAAGCTTCACAGAGATCCGGCTGAAAAGGCTTGAGGATTAGACTGTTGCAGTAAGCTTTCCTGCTCAAAGCATCTGCAATGACATTGGCCTTGCCCGGAGTATATTCAATACTTGGGTTGTACTCTTGAATCATTTCGACCCATCGAGTCTGCCTGAGGTTGAGGTTGGGTTGAGTGAAGATGTACTTGAGACTCTTGTGATCGGTGAAAATGTCCACTTTCCTTCCCAACAAGAGATGTCTCCACGTTATCAATGCATGGACAACTGCCGCCAACTCAAGATCGTGAGTGGGGTAGTTCTTCTCGTTGGGCTTCAACTGGCGAGAGGTATAAGCCACAACTCTCTTCTCTTGCATTAACACAGACCGAGACCTTGAAGAGAAGCATCACGAAAACTTCAAATGGCTTGGATTCATCAGAGGAGTCAAACAGAGCTGTGACGAGTTTCTCTTTGAGAGTATTGAAAGCAACATCACACTCGGGAGACCGGATATACTTCACATGCTTCGGAGAAGGTTGGAAAGAGGCTTTGCAATCTTGGAGAAGTTCTCAACGAATCTTCGCAATAGCTTGCAAGACCAAGAAAATCATGGAGTCTGCTTGACATTCCGAGGAGGTTCCCAATTCACAATTGCGGACACCTTCTGGATTAACAGCGATGCCCTTGGCGGAGATGATATGACCAAGATAAAGCACTTCATCAAGCCAAAATTCACATTTGGAGAACTTAGCATAGAATTGATACTTTCGAGCTTGTCTAGCACCAATCGCAAATGTTTGGCATGATCCTTCTTATTCTTGGAGAAGACCAAAATATCATCAAGATAGACCAAGACGAATTCATTGGTGTAGGGGTTGAATATGAAGTTCATCATCCGAGAGAAGTTGGAGGAGCATTGACGAGGCCGAAAGACATGACAAGATATTCATAAGAACCAAAGCTTGTTCGAATGCTGTCTTGGGAATATCTTGTTCACGAATGCGAATCTGATGATACCCCATACGAAGGTCAAGCTTGGAGAACACTTTAGCACCTTTGAGTTGCTCGAAAAGCTCATTGATGTTGGGAAGTGGATACTTGTTCTTGATTGTCTTCTTATTCAATGGACGGTAATCGACGGCAAAGTCGGTCCGTGCCATCCTTCTTCCGGACAAAAGAACACCACAACCCCAAGGAGATGAACTCGGTCCGATCAAACCTGACGCTCTTGTTCATCGAGCTGCTTCTTCAATTCCTTCAGCTCATCAGGTCCAAGCTTGTATGGACGCTTGCAAACGGGTTCATGCGGTGCTCAAGATCGATAACGAACTCAATCGGCCGATGAGGAGGCATACCCGAAGCTCTTCCGAAAGACATCTTGGTACTCACAAACGATCGAATCGAGAGATAGCATTCAGTTCGCCCTTCTCATTGAGAGAAAACAACCAATGGTTTCATCACGAAGCGGCATAGATGATCACATCATTAGAAGAGTGAGTCAATTGAATTTCCTGGCAGCACAATCAAGCTGAGCTTTGTGCTGAGAAAGCCACCCATTCCGAGAATAAGATCAATATCCGAGTCACCAAGAACAATTGGTTTAGCCGAAATCTATAATCGCCCATCTTGATAGAACATTCGAACCATCATGCTAGAGCTCAAACGCTTAGCCGGAGAAATAACTTGCATAGCTTTATGTAATTCCTCTGATCAAAATTGTGCTTCATGCAAAAGGATATGACATGAAAGAATGCGATGCACCAAGATCAAATAAGACTTTTGCAGGAATATCATTAACTGGAAGATTACCCATTATCACATTAGAAGATTCCTCCGCTTGAGCTGCATTCATCATATTGACCTTGGCATACTTTGGATTATGCTTGACCACCGCATTGCTGGAAGATTTCACAGAGGAGGAGGCGGAAGGCGCCTCGGTTGAAGCACTTGTTCGCATAGTGACCTTTCTGCTGACATTTGTTGCAAGTCACTTCAGAGAGCGGACGGTGGTAAGGAGCACTTGACCTTGGAGCTTGAGAATTAGACTTGTTCTGATAGCTTGGGTTGGGTGGGTGGGAAGATCCACGGCCACCGAGTTCTTCTCGCGATAAGGCTGACGGAACGGAGGAGGAGGAAGGTAAAACTTCTGCTGCTTAGCTGCCACTTGAGAGGAAGAAGAAGACTGAACTGCATCCCTGATTCTCTTCTTAGAAGCCTCACATTTGAGCTGGGCAGCTTCTTGCTTCAGTGCCATGTTGTAGAAATCATCATACTTATCTGGCTCAAAAAGCACAAGAGCTAATTGCAGATCTTCTCTCAGACCACCTCTGAATTGATAGATCATACTCTTTTCATCAGGCACGTCTTGCTTAGCAAAACGAGCGAGCTTCTGGAACTGGATATTGTATTGATAGACAGACATGTTGCCTTGCTTGAGATTGCGGAACTCCTCACGCTTGCTCTCAACAACACTTTTCGGAATGTGATGAGCTCAAATCACGGCGAACTCATCCTGTAATGACACGACCTCCTCTGGAATCTTTGTATTGTTTGGTACCACTCAGCAGCTTGATCCTTGAGTTGAAACGATGCAAACTTGACAAAGTCCTCGTGTCCGACATTGCTACAATCAAAATGCTTGCAGATGTCCACTAACCAATCGTCAGCGTCGTGGCCTCGACACGTAAACCGAAAGACTTCGCTGATTAGCGAGGAACCGATCGAGAGTAGCAAAGTGTGGCTGATTGTTGCCTTGACCTTGATTTCCTTGATTGCCTTGCCCCGAGTACGCTTCTTGCAAGAGCTGCAAAATCATCGAGCATTGGCATTGGTGGCTGCCATGATAGCTTGCCGAGCCTCCGGAGGCGGAGGTGGAGGTGGAGGGTTCGATCGATCCCATCATTGCGATCCGGATTCAGACGTTGGCGGAGCCATCCTGAAGAGGGTGACATCCGTTAGTCCTTTGATAGACAAATAGATAAGTAGAATCAACGGATAGAAATTGCAACATATAGTCTTCACAATAAACATTCAACAAGAATGAACGAATGAATTCCAAAGTTAATCATCACACGCCCATTAAGGTGAGAAGCCACTTAGATAAAGATATGGAAACAACATCCGCCTTAGAAACAAATCGAATATCACAACTGAAAACAAATGATTGGCTTCTAGAATGAGCCGAACAAACACATGATAGAGATTTCACCCAAAGTGTTCGTGGTGGGGCCCACACGGACACGACGATAGCGGACGCCACGAATGACAAACAAGACGTCCCGAATCAGCATAGCCAAGGATTCTTTAAGACGCCTCACGACCATCAGAATCGACCGTGAATGGGCGGACCACTAGACGTTGAACCCCAATCTCAAATCATACATCCGCGGAAAGAATATCCTGTAAGCTACTAGAATTCCCACCTATAAACTCCCAAACTTTCTGGTTATGCAATCTGGTGTTGGGGATACAGGGACACAATATATATCACCCAAACTAACAATACCTAGATCCAATGTATCCATCCGTCAACACATAACCAAGAAATCCTCGGAAATCGTGTACCTCGACCTTCAAAAACATCCGTTATACAAGTCATGGCAATACTCCCTTTCGCCTCGATCGGGCTATCGGGTTATCTCACCAACAACTGCACAAAAGAGATTTCGATGTCGGTAAAACTCGTATTCCAGAATCTGCAACGATAAAATTGTGACGACAACACCTCGGAGCTCAACTCCCGGGACACCGCCACAACCCCTAAATGTCGAGGCACCAAGAACAATGTTCTCGCCACAAAACCATCGGAACGATTCCAAGATACCCACGTGATCCTAAAAATTTTTTAGTGAAATTTGAGAAGAGAAGAGTCAAAACTCTCGTCGAGACCTCACAGAGCGACGAAGGACCGGGAGTAAAAAGAATCCTACTCTCGATATATATAATCCTAAGACTCAAAACATTTTCCATTCTAGACTCAACAACGCCAAAGAAACAATCAAGTAGGAGGCTCCTAAGTCGGGAAGGCTCGATTACCAACTTGTAACGCCTCGATGCGGCTATATCTCCCACGTGTCGAGGCACGACTTAGAGGCATAACCGCATTGAAAGCAATGTCGCAAGTGAGGTAATCTTCACACAACCCATGTAATAAATAAGGAAAGAGATACATAGTTGGCTTACGATGCCACTTCACACAAGACATAAATAAACATCCATCATTCAGAGTACACTCAAGGTCCGACTACGGAACCAAAATAAAAGAAGATACCCCAAATGCTACAGATCCCGAATCGTCCCAACTGGGCACCACTACGATCATCGGAAAAGACACATAGTAACGACCACGCCCTCGTCGAACTCCCACTTGAGCTCGGTTGAGTCACCTGACCGCATCGCCGGCACCTGCAACTGTTTTGGAAGTATCTGTGAGTCACGGGGACTCAGCAATCTCACACCCGCGAGATCAAGACTATTTAAGCTTATAGGAAGGACAGGGTAGTAAAGTGGAGCTGCTGCAAGCGACTAGCATATATGGTGGCTACTTCGCAAAAGAGAGCGAGAAGAGAAGCAAAGCACGGTCGTGAAACTAGTAGCGATCAAGAAGTGATCCTGAACTACTTACGTCAGACATAACTCCAACATCGTGTTCACTTCCGGACTCACGAGAAGAGACCATCACGGTTACACACGCGTTGATGTGTATTTTATTTGAGGTCAACTTTGGGTTTTCTACAACCGACATTAACAAATTCCCATCTGCCTCATAACCGCGGGCATGGCTTTGAAAGATATTACCTGCAGGGTGTCCCAACTTAGCCCATTATAAGCTCTCACGGTCAACGAAGGATATTCCTTCTACCGGAAGACCCGATCAATCTCGAATCCGGACTACAAGACATTTCAACAGCAATAAAACAAGACCAGCAAAGCCACCCGATTGTGCCGACAAATCCCGATAGGAGCTGCACATATCTCGTTCTCGTGGCACATCCGGATGAGACTAGCTACGAGTAAAACCAAGCCTCGAGTTTCCCGTGGTGGCCCCTGAGCAGCTCAGTTCGGGCCAGCACTCGAAGGAGCACCGGTCCAGGGGTTAAAATAAAGATGACCCTCGGGCTCGCGAAACCCGGGGAAAAGGCTTAGGTGGCAAATGGTAAAACCAAAGTTGGGCCATGCTTTGGACGAGTCTTATTCAAAGCGAACTGTCAAGGGGTCCCATAAATCACCCAACCGTAAGGAACGCAAAATCAAGGAACATAACACCGTATGACGGAAACTAGGGTGGCAAGAGGGAACAAAACACTGGCATAAGGCCGAGCCTTCCACCCTTTACCAAGTATATAGATGCATTAATTATAGCAGATATATATATTGTGATATCCCCAACAAGTAAACATGTTCCAATAAGGAACAACATCTCCATGTTCCAACAAGGAACAAACTTCAGCTTCACCTGCAACTAGCAACGCTATAAGAGGGCTGAGCAAAGCGGTAACATAGCCAATCAACGGTTTGCTAGGAAAAGGATGGTTAGGGGCTGACATGGCAACATGGGTGGCATGATATAGCAAGTGGTAGGCATCGCAGCATAGGCATAGCAAAAGAGCGAGCAACTAGCATAACAAAGATAGAAGTGATTTCGAGGGTATGGTCATCTTGCCTGCAATGTTCTCAGAGTTGTCGAAAGCTTGATCCTCGTAAGCGTTCTCAACAGGTTCCTCGCTCACGTGCTCGTCTCCGGCTCTACCCAAAGCAACAACACAAACAAAGGAACCACAATAAATCACGGTGCAATGCACAATCAACATGATGCAAAACATGACATGATATGCGGATGTGATATGCAATGCGTATATAAGGCCCGGAAGGAAAATGATGAACCAGGCATCAACTTGACAAACCAAGTATGCCACTGAAAAGATGAGATGATTTCGGTTGAAATCGATATAAAGATCACCGGAAACGGATGCACGGTTTGCAAATGACAAGCAAAACAAGAATGGCGCAAATCTGCCATTAACAACATGATGCCACTTAGCAAGCAACAATTAATTAAGCTACTGCACCCAAACGTATCAACAAAGTATATGGCAGTGATCTACACAAGATGCTCGACAAAAGATGAGCACTGAGCTACGGCTAGTTCACATCATAACAGGTTCAAACAAGCATGGCAAAAGTACACAAAATATCAGGCTGGACATGGCAAAACAGCATCAGGTTGCAATGTTCAGAGCAACAAAACTACATGCTACAGGAACTTAAAATAGCAAAACAAGGCATGGCATGAATCTACTCAAAGCATAGAACAAAAGTCCCTTACTGACCATAATCCTAAAAGCATCATAAAATATAGTAACACCCATGTCAATATTGAAAGTTTCGTTAACAGATTCAGCAACATGGCATGTCAAAAACTGATAACGAGTAGGCATGTTTACAAGCTCAATGCACTCACTACAGAATCTTATATGATAAACTAAGCTTACATACATCAAGAAGACATGGCATAGAAGACATACATGGCAAGAACAATAACATAGCATACATGGATCAACCACAACAACCTTGGCAAAATTGAATAACCTGTAAACAATCTGCCAGGAAACATTTGATAGCAAAAGTAGAGCTCGATTGACTCAAGCTATGGCACTCCATAATTGCAAAAAAGGGCGTAGATGGATAGAGCAAGACATGTTTTACAAAACATCCTTACTCTAGTATCTCAAAATATGCATGGATCTCTCGGTATCATCAAGTTAACATGGCATCAAAATCAGCTAAAACAGGGCTGAAATCAGCAACATCAGGACACCTACTTTGCATGCTTGTGCTAGTCACCACATAGATCACAAAAATACATGGCAAACACCCACGGCGGCAGCTGTCTGGGGAGGCTCGCCGAGGGCGACGGGCGGCGGGTGGGGGCAGGCGGGCGCGGCGGGGGGGGCGTCTGGTCTGACGGGCGGCGGGGAGCGCGGGCAAGCGGAGGCGAGTCCGACGGGCGGATCTGGCGACGGCGGGCGAGGCGGTGCCTCGGAACCTCTGGGCGGCGGCGGGTTCGAGCCAATGGGCCGGGACTGGCCGAAGCAGCCGCAAGCGGCCGGAGGAGAGAGGAGGCGGTGAGGTGGCGGCGCGGAGTGGCTGGCGGCGGCGGGGTGACGTGGCGTCCTCCGATTCGTCGGAGCGACGTGGCGGCGGCGGCTGGACACGTCCGGCGGGGTGCGGACGCGTCCGGTGGCTGCGGGAGGAGCTAGACTAGGGTTTGGACTGCGAATTTTCGGGAGGAGCACATATATATAGGTAGAGGGAGCTAGGAGAGTCCAAATGAGGAGCGGTTTTCGGCCACGCGATCGTGATCGAACGACGGAGAGCATGGAAGTGACTTAAATGGGTTATTGGGCTGTTTTGAAGGGGTGTTGGGCTGCAACTTAAAAGAGGCCTTTGCGAGAGAGTGCGGTTAACCGTTGGAGTACCAAACGAGCTCCAAATGACCCGAAACTTGACCGGTGGTCTACGGGTGGTATACCAAGGCCACTAGACAAACCTCGGTCCATTTCGAGAAGGTTTAGTGCCCTTTGCGGAAAAACGTAAAAGGGCCGCCGGGGAGATAGGAGTGCGGATTGCAAAAGGACAACGGAAAAATGCTCGAACCAAGAGACGAACACGTATGCAAATGCGATGCACATGATGACATGATATAAAATGCATGACATGGACAAAATGCAAAATGAAGAAAAACCCAACCACGGAGGGAATATCATATCACAATGCCGAAAATGGCAAGAGTTGGAGTTACAATTATGGAAAGTTACTTCCGGGGTGTTACAGGGCCGTGCTCATGGTCCAGGATTCGCCGCTGACGCATCTCGTCTGCATTCTGGCGCACGACGGCCTCGGCCTCCTCCACCCGTTGGCGAAGAAGGAGCGCCTCGGCCTGAGAGGTGGTTGACTCCCCCTGCGCCACCTCGAGGGCGGCCCGAAGAGCATCGGCCCGCCGCGTCGCCTCCTCCAGCTTGGCCCTCAAGGCAGCAGTCCTGCCCTCAGCCTCGGCCCTGATCAACCCCAGCCTCTCCTCAAACTCGCGCTCGAGGTTCGAGCGCGCCGTCGCCACGCGGCGTCCGACCTCCTCCAGGACGCGGGTTTCCCGTGCAGTGACCTCATCCTTTGCCCGCGTCGCCAAGCGCTCCCTCGTCTCCAAGCGCTCGTACTCGCACGCGCGTTCGGCGGCTTCAAGCGTCAACGCCTCCTCACGCTTCTGGAGCTCCGCCGGGTCGCCGGAGGCCACCTTCATCGACGCGAGGGCTGCCTCACGCAGCTCCACTTGCTCCTCCAATGAGTGACACCGGGCCAGGAGTTCCCGTGCCCGCTCCTCCGCCGCCTCTCGCCGCCTGTCAGCTTCGCGGGCCTCCTCGACGGCCCGAGAGCAGGCCTCCCGAGAGGTTGCCGGCGACGCCTTGGCCTCTTCATCATCAAGATCGCGGTGGTGGCGCGCAAGGGCGACAGCGCCCTCCAGCTCACGCCTCTCTGCGGCCAGGCGCAGGCCCTCGGCCTCAAGGCGCGCGTCTTCGTCAGCGAGCTCTTCACCAAGAAGGCTCACCGCGTCAGCCGCCCTTCGAAGAAATCCTTGGCGAAGGGCGCGGCGCTCCCGGGCGCGCTCGTGCACGTCCTCCACACCATCAACCGCCCCAGGCGGGCGCCGGGAGCCACAAATCAGCACTCCCGCTCCGGGCAAGGGGCTGGCACCCTCGCGACGGCTGGGCACGCCGTGCCAGAAGCCTGGCCTGGAGCCAGCCCATCCCCAGACGAGGGGCGCAGGAAGCGCCTCAGCCAATCGCCGTCCACGACTAGGCGAGAAGCCCGCGGCAGGCTAGCTATGCCACGGGAAGGCTCGCGAGGAAGGGTCGCGAGGCGCGCAGGGCCACGACGCGCCTCGGGACGGTTCACCTCCCCGGTCGCCCTCACCACAAGGGCTCCACTGCTTGGAGCACTCAAGGACGGGGGAGGGGGTGAAGCCGGGGGGGACGGCTCCTCACCCGTCTCCGTGAGCTCGGCAGGAAGGGGCCTGCAGGGCAAGGATCAAGACACGCAGTGTAAGAATCGGGAGCTGGAGAAGGAGAAGGCTTACTCATCGCTGGCGGCATTTCCCTCGCTCAAAGAAAGCGACAAGGGTAATCATCGCCCAGGGCCTCCCTTCTCTTTCGGAGGGTATAACGCCCTCGATGCGGCTATATCTCCCACGTGTCGAAGCACGACTTAGAGGCATAACCGCATTGAAAGCAATGTCGCAAGTGAGGTAATCTTCACGCAACCCATGTAATACATAAGGGAAAAGAGATACATAGCTGGCTTACAATCGCCACTTCACACAATACATGAGTAAAACATTACATCATACAGATACAATCAAGGTCCGTCTACGGAACCAAAATAAAGAAGACTACCCCAAATGTTACACAGATCCCCGATCGTCCCAACTGGGCTCCACTCTTGATCAATCAAACGAAACAACACAAAGAGCAAGATCTACATCGAGCTCCTCCTTGAGCTCAGTGCATCAACTGCACGGTTTCATCGGCACACTGCAAACTGGTTTTGAAGTATCTGTGAGTCACGGGACTCAGCAATCTCACACCCGCGAGATCAAGACTATTTAAGCTTAAAGGTAGGACAGGGTAGTGAGGTGGAGCTGCAGCAAGCGACTAGCATATATGGTGGCTAACATTCGCAAAAGAGAGCGAGAAGAGGAGGCAAAGCACGGTCGAACACTATGATCAAGAAGTGATCCTGAACTCCTACTTACGCCGACATAACCCGAAAACCGTGTTCTCCTCTCGATCAACCCCAAAAGAGACACTCACGATTACGCACACGGTTGGTGTATTTTAATTAAGATCAACTTCGGGTTTTCTACAACCGACATTAACAAATTCCCATCTGCCACATAACCGCGGGCACGGCTTTGAAAGTTCAAACCCTGCAGGGTGTCCCAACTTAGCCCATGATAAGCTCTCGCGATCAACGAAGAATAGACCTTCTCCCGGAAGCCGATCAGTCTCGAATCCGGCTACAAGACATTTCACAGCAATAAAACAAGACCAGCAAGACCGCCTGATGCCGACAATCCCGATAGGAGCTGCACATATCTCGCTCTCGAGGCAACACCGGATGAGACATCCTCTGAGTAAAACCAAACCTCGAGTTGCCACGAGGGGGCCCCGCAGTCTACTCGGTTCGGGCCAGCACTTAGAGAAGCACTGGTCCGGGGGGCTAAATAAAGATGACCCTTGGGTTAATTACTCCCAAGGGAAATATAGGTGGTGGTGAGGCAAATAGTAAAACCAATGTTGGGCCTTGCTGGAAAAGTCTTATTCAAAGCGAACTGTCAAGGGGGTCCCATAAATCACCCGACCGCGTTAGGGACGCAAAATCCGGGAACATAATACCGATATGACGGAAACTAGGGCGGCAAGAGTGGAACAAAACACTGCATAAGGCCGAGCCTTCCACCCTTTACCAAGTATATAGATGCATTAATTAAATAAGATATATTGTGATATCCCCATAAGTAAACATGTTCCAACAAGGAACAACATCTCCATGTTCCAACAAGGAACAAACTTCATCTTCACCGCAACTAACAACGCTATAAGAGGGCTGAGCAAAGCGGTAACATAGCCAAACAACGGTTTGCTAGGAAAGGATGGTTAGAGGTTTGACATGGTAATGTGGGTGGCATGTTATAGCAAGTGGTAGGCATCGAGCGTAGGCATAGCAAAAGAGCGAGCATCTAGCAAGCAAAGATAGAAGTGATTTCGAGGGTATGGTCATCTTGCCTGAAATCCCGCAAGGAAGAAGAACGAATCCATGAAGAAGACAAACGGACGAAGTCGAATGAATCCTCACAACTCCGGAACGAAACCGAAGCTAACGAGGGAAGCAACCCGGAAAGAAACAAACAACATAGTAAACAACCATCACATAAACAAGGCATGATGCACAACCAAGTATGATGCATGTCCGGTTTAATGAGGCATGGCATGGCAAAGTGCAACAAACAATACTACAAATTAAGTGGAGCTCAATATGCAACGGGTTGCATATTGACAAAACACCACAACACTTATTTAGTTCTCTCTCGGTTAGGTACTCAACAATATTAAATGTTATTAAACATGGCAAGAGGTGAGGCATAAATAAACTATCTATTTAGGCAAGGTTAAATGAGGCCGGAAACAACGAACAACAATTCCGGAAAATCCCCATATACAAATTATGGATTAGGTACAGATCTGACCTAAAGCATATTTTAGAGTTGTTAAACATGCAAAGCAATGCTACCATGTTAAACTAGGCATTTTTCTACCCCATTTACATATATAATTTATTTAAAATGGAGCTACGGTTATTTAGTTATGAAATAAATCATTTTAACATGGCAATTAAGCAAAATTAAAGCAAACAACAATAATAAACATT
This sequence comes from Aegilops longissima, assembly GCA_021605205.1. NCBI lineage: Eukaryota > Viridiplantae > Streptophyta > Magnoliopsida > Poales > Poaceae > Aegilops > Aegilops longissima. The sequence continues at coordinate 351,997,784 of CM038681.1, read as the reverse complement.
TTAATTGTTGTTATCATGATGCGGATGACATGTGCAAGTTTATGCAATTTTTATGAAAATGTTGACATGAGCATGATGTGAAGCATTACGTCACCGTGGTGGAAGAAAGGGTGCCACGACAACGAATCCAAAATGGTGCCACGGCAACATATCGGTTCCGATAACTCGATTGAGATATCGGTACAAAGGAAAGCGTGACGAAGCGAGTCATGCAAGATGGTGGGTGATCCGGATACCGGTTCCCACGGAACGGTGGCATGGCAAAAGAGGGCATCGCAAGGATGATTCGATCACGGTCGGTCATCTCGGTGGTTATACCTCCGCTCAAACGGGACGGGTCGAGTTTCAGAGAGGAAGTAGACGCTCACGGGTCGCCGAGGGAAGTAGAGGAAGTAGTCGTTTCGCGATGATCGCCGAGGAAGTAGTGGTACACGGCGACGGTAGAGGAAGTAGTGTTTCACGCTCGCTTTCGAAGAGGTACTTGACGGGTCCGAATCCTTCGGGTTGTCGTGGTACTTGCGGTCTCGCGATGGTAGTCGACACGGCGTAGGGAAGTAGACGCTCTCGCTCGATGGTTGTGGTACATCTCGCCATCGAAGTAGTTGTGCACGCCCGTGGATGTTCGAGGTCCACGGGTCTTCGAGGGTCGGCGTAGTGGTTCACGTTTTCGTAGATGTTCAAGAGGGACTTGGCGCATCCGATGTCTCCGGGTCGACGGTAGTGGTACTAGACGCATCATGTAGTCGAACTTGACGAAACCGAATGTCCTCGAGGTAGTCGTGGTACTTGGCGGTTCGGAGACGGCAGCAAGGTATCGGACGTGCCACGATGTAGTTGGACTTGCCAAAAATCACACCGCCTCGGGTTATGATCTTCAGGAACTTGGGGCGCATCGCAGCACATGGGGAGGCTACACCGGCCCGAGGCAAGCATGTTCAACGACGAAGCGGCAGAGATGGCAGCAGTGCCATCGGGTACCGGGAGGTGGAGCATCAGCGAAGGAGGCTCGGGAGGACCAAACCGAGGCGGGATGAGGCCACAGGCGCGGGCGACGAGCTGCGGATCTGGTCCACAACGCACGGGACGGCGAGAGGATGCACGGAGCGGCGTCGGTCACCGGAGGCGAGGACGCTGAGGCCGGGCGCGGCGCCATGGGGAGGCGACAGACGGACCTGCGGGGCAGGAGCAGAGCCAGGCGGCGACGGGCATGGGAGGCGGAGCCGTGGGGCTCAGCGAGACCTCGGGCTCCGGCGGCAGAAGCGGCGACGGGTCTCGAGGCGGACGGCGGCACGCGGGAGAAGGAAGGGCGAGGAGGAGGTGGCGCGGGCGCCGAGGAGGCCGACGAGGAGCGCGAGGAGATGGGTCATGGCGCACCATGGCCGCCAAGCAGGAGGTAGAAGGCGAGGGGGCATGGGGCGCGTCGGCGAGAGGGTCGGGTGCAGGTGCTCGAGGAGCTACTGCTGGCGGCGAGGAGAAGAGAGGCGGCGAGGAGAGGGAGAGATGGGGATCGGGGGGATCGGGAGCGATGGAGAGGACGAGGGGATCGGGCAGGGAGCGGCGCTGGAGGAGATGGGAGAGAGATGGCTGCGGGCTAGGGTTTAGGAAGGGCCGGCTGGGCCATGGGCCTTGGGATTTGGTGGAATGGGCGGCTGGTGGAGGAGAAAGGCCAGGGGCGGCTGGGCCTAGCTCCTCTCTCTCTCTTTAAACTCTTAAAACAGAGAAAAGAAAGGAAAGGGAAGAAAAGAAAAGATTAGAGAAAGGGTTTGACTGGGATTATTTTCCGAGCTACAAAAATGCGAGGAATTTAACAAAATGATCCAAGGATTTTTGGTGGAACTCCGAAAATGATAGAATAATAATGGCAAGGTTTGGAGACCAAACTTGAAGCGAAAAAGGAACGAAATTATTTTGCAAGTGTGTTATGATCAATTCCAAATAAATGGAATAATTTAAATAGCTCCCTAATATTGGGAGGATATGTTATAAAGAGAAATCACCATGTGAATCCCTCGGTTTAAATGGATCGAAAAATCCATACAATTTATTTAGTTGAGTTTAAAAAAAATAATGATATGATGGCATGATGAGATGATGCAATGCAAGATATGACATGATGAATGCACAACACAAAACAAATCACACGACAAAACTCGGAACCTCGAAGGCAATCAAGCTCCGGTCTTGGGGCGTCACAACACTCCACCACTACGAGAGGATCTCGTCCGAGATCTAGGATGGCACCGATAAAAGCGGAAGAAGAAAGAGGTAAAACTAAGTTGCTTCTTTGACAAACGAATGAAACCAATGAACCTCGAGAGGTTTAAAACTTGAAAGAAAGAAAACAACGAAGATGAACAAAGTTGAAAACACTCTGTTAGAAAAGAGGAACAAGGGATCTGACGAGAACCAAGAGGTTTAGTGATAAGATAGATATTGAAACCACTCCGGTTAAAAACGATAAGCAAGGAAAAGGACATGGTCTTGCCAAAAGAAGATGATGGATCGAAGAGAGCAACATCACAATGTCTCCGGAAACAATGCATGATAGATAGAAAGTTGGAATGAATAGAACGAAGAATGAAACCAACATCTCCCACCATAAATGAATTTGAAAGATCATCCTTACAAACAAGGATAGAACGGAGTTGTTTGAAAAACAACAACGATAAGGATAAGCTTGTAGTGGGCTTATGAAAACATCTCAACATTATGAGGTGAGCTTCTGCCACCAACGGAAACAATTGATTGGATTAAGATCAACAAGAAGATGAAATCTTCTTTCCCCCAGAGAATAGGAGAAAACTAGGATCATTGATAAGCACCATAATAGCAAATTCCCTTAGGGGAAGCTTTAGGTGAAATATAGCCCAAGATAAGTCTAATGAAGAGATTGATGGATTTAAAATACCTCATTCTTGACAACATGTGAATCATGAAACACGAGGAGAAATTGCCAAGAGTGACATAACACCATCTCAAGAGATAAGGTAGAAAGAATTGCACTTCGAAATGCAAGAAGAAGAATACTTGAACTCCTCAAAACAAAACATGTGTTGAACACCATGTTTATATTAGAGTATAGCTTGACGGATCATAACTTCGAGAGAAATCTTGATGAACAATTGGAGAAATGAAAAGAATCCTTGACGAACCATCATGCAGAGCCTCCATGATGAACTCCGGTAAGAAAAGATGAACAAATGAAATCACGAATTTATTCATCATGAACAAACTCCGAAAGAAGGAATCAATCACTTGGATGAAACAAGAACAAGAATTAAGTTATGCGTATCCTTCACCAATTAAATTGATGACAAGCAATGGAATAGGCATACCACTTATTCTCGTAGAAAGGATTAAGATAGATATGGCGCAAACTTGAGAAGGTATTGATGGAACCACCGGTGGGATTTGGAAACAACAAATGAATTGATATGATAATGAAGGAAGTGAAATCTTGAACGAACCACCGTAAGAATTGGAAAAGAACGAAGATGAACAAATGAAACCAAGAATTTTTATGAACCTCCGGAATAAGGAATTGAATTAACTCGATGGAACAAGAATAAGAATTACATTATGCTGATCCTTCACCAGTTAAATTGATGGCAAGCAATGGATTAGGCATACTACTTATTCTCATTGAAAAATGATTACAGATATAGATATTGCTCAACTTGGGAAGGTCTTCAACGTTCCGCCGGTAGGATTTGGGAAGAACGAATGAATCTATATAATAACGAAGGAAGAGAACTCTTGAACAAACCACGGTGGATTTGGAAAACAAGAGTTGAACGCTTGAATGAATAATTCGAGATGATGGGCTCAAGAATCAAACTGAAAAGACTCTGAATTGCTCCAGATGGGTTAAAAGAATTCTCACAATCAAAACAATTATGAGAATGGCACGAAGCTAGAACCATGAATCTTGAAGAGAATGGAGCAATATTAAAGAAAAGCTCTTCTTCGGTCTTCAAAATTCGAGAATGACGACGAGAAACACCACCATGAATTATTGAGACACTCCGGAATGAAAATTAGAAAGGTTGGACCAACAATGGAAATAATTTGAAAGATCTTGTAGAAAGACATTTGACTGATGATAATTCATCCTTACATCAAACTTTGCAAAGAATTTGAGAATAGCGCCGGGAAATTAGAAGAGTTAGGTAAGATCCTGGGAAAAGACCTGTGGGTTAGGGCCCACTCAAAAGAACCACCGTTGAACAATTGTTTGAAGTAGATATTGCACCGGTAGAATTAAATGGCTTGAATGAGATAGCATCCTCAAAAGAACTTGAGTGAATTGAGAATGGAAACTAGAATCTTTTGAGATATCTTCAACACTCCGGAACAATTGAATAGTGAGAAGTGGATGATTAAGAGATGCACCGACATGAGAAAGCATTTGCAACAAGGAAAGGAATATGATCAATACTGAAAGCTTGACTTAAATCCACCGGAGAAGAAAATTAGAATGGAACAATGATAAGGTAAAAGCTTCCTTAGCGTCTTCATGAGAAATCACCGGATAAGAACATTAAAGGAAAAGAATGAAGAAACTTCACTCAACAAAATGGATACTTGATTAAGAAGTCTGAGTCCTTGAAGAAAAAAAGGTGGGAGGCGGAAAACAAAGGCAACTTAGGTCGGATGAAACGAACACCGTTGAGAAAAAGGTTAGAATTGATCTTGCGAATGTTGGAATGATCGGATCCACTTGAAGAGAAGCACGCCGGTTGAGAAAAGAATTGACATGACGATCTCGATGATCTAGAAGGATTAGTATTCACATAGCAATATGAGAACACCATTTAGGAAAGGTATGGAATCAACACTTGGCATTGAAGCAACTTGAATACCACAAAACGGAACAAAAAAAAAAAAGGATTTGGCTTGCGAATAAGCCGAAACAAACATATAATAGATCCCATATCGTATCATGTGTGTGTTGGAAAGATATCCTCGAGATACTTGAATTCCCACCTATAAACTCCGAAACTTTCTGGTTATGCAATCTGGTGTTGGGGATACAGGGACACAAAATATATCACCCAAACTAACAATACCTAGATCCAATTGTATCCATCCGTCAACACATAACCAAGAAACCTTCGAAATCGTGTACCTCGACCTTGAAAAACATCCGTTATACAAGTCATGGCAATACTCCCTTTTCGCCACAATCTTCGGGCTATCGGGGTTATCTCACCAACAACTGCACAAAAGAGATTTCGATGTCGGTAAAACTCAGTATTCCAGAATCTGCAACGATAAAATTGTGACGACAACACCTCGGAGCTCAACTCCCCGGGACACTGCCACAACCCCTAAATGTCAGGAGGCACCAAGAACAATGTTCTCGTCACAAAACCATCGGAACGATTCCAAGATACCCACGTGATCCTAAAAAAATTTTAGTGAAATTTGAGGAGAGAAAAGTCAAAACTCTACGCCAGATACCTCACCAGAGCGACGAAAGGACCGAGGAGTAAAAAGAATCCTACTCTCGATATATATAATCCTAAGACTCAAAACATTTTCCATTCTAGACTCAACAACGCCAGCAAACAATCAAGTAGGGGCTCCTAAGTCGGGGAAGGCTCTGATTACCAACTTATAACGCCCTCGATGCGGCTATATCTCCCACGTGTCGAAGCACGACTTAGAGGCATAACCGCATTGAAAGCAATGTCGCAAGTGAGGTAATCTTCACACAACCCATGTAATACATAAGGGAAAAGAGATACATAGTTGGCTTACAATCGCCACTTCACACAATACATGAGTAAAACATTACATCATACAGATACAATCAAGGTCCGCTCTGGAACCAAAATAAAGAAGACTACCCCAAATGTTACACAGATCCCGATCGTCCCAACTGGCTCCACTCTCGATCAACTGAAACGAAACAACACAAAGAGCAAGATCTTCATCGAGCTCCTCCTTGAGCTCAGTGCATCAACCGCACGGTTTCATCGGCACCGCAAACTGGTTTTGGAAGTATCTGTGAGTCACGGGGACTCAGCAATCTCACACCCGCGAGATCAAGACTATTTAAGCTTAAAGGTAGGACAGGGTAGTGAGGTGGAGCTGCAGCAAGCGACTAGCATATATGGTGGCTAACATTCGCAAAAGAGAGCGAGAAGAGGAGGCAAAGCACGGTCGAACACTATGATCAAGAAGTGATCCTGAACTCCTACTTACGTCAGACATAACCCAGAAACCGTGTTCTCCTCTCGATCAACCCCGAAAAGAGACACTCACGGTTACGCACACGGTTGGTGTATTTTAATTAAGATCAACTTCGGTTTTCTACAACGGACATTAACAAATTCCCATCTGCCACATAACTGCAGGCACGGCTTTGAAAGTTCAAACCCTGCAGGGGTGTCCCAACTTAGCCCATGATAAGCTCTCGCGATCAACGAAGGAATAGACCTTCTCCCCGGGAAGCCGATCAGTCTCGGAATCCGGCTACAAGACATTTCACAGCAATAAAACAAGACCAGAAGACCGCCCGATCTGCCGACAATCCCGATAGGAGCTGCACATATCTCGCTCGTGGCAACACCGGATGAGACATCCTCTGAGTAAAACCAAACCTCGAGTTGCCACGAGGGGCCCCTGATCTACTCGGTTGGACCAACACTTAGAGAAGCACTGGTCCGGGGCTAATAAAGATGACCCTTGGGTTAATTACTCCCAAGGGAAATATAGGTGGTGGTGAGGCAAATAGTAAAACCAATGTTGGGCCTTCTTTGGAAAAGTCTTATTCAAAGCGAACTGTCAAGGGGTCCCATAAATCACCCGACCGCGTTAGGGACGCAAAATCCGGGAACATAATACCGATATGACGGAAACTAGAGCGGCAAGAGTGGAACAAAACACCAGGCATAAGGCCGAGCCTTCCACCCTTTACCAAGTATATAGATGCATTAATTAAATAAGATATATTGTGATATCCCAACAAGTAAACATGTTCCAACAAGGAACAACATCTCCATGTTCCAACAAGGAACAAACTTCATCTTCACCTGCAACTAACAACGCTATAAGAGGGGCTGAGCAAAGCGGTAACATAGCCAAACAACGGTTTGCTAGGAAAGGATGGTTAGAGGTTTGACATGGTAATGTGGGTGGCATGTTATAGCAAGTGGTAGGCATCGTAGCGTAGGCATAGCAAAAGAGCGAGCATCTAGCAAGCAAAGATAGAAGTGATTTCGAGGGTATGGTCATCTTGCCTGAAATCCCGCAAGGAAGAAGAACGAATCCATGAAGAAGACAAACGGACGAAGTCGAATGAATCCTCACAACTCCGAACGAAACCGGCTAACGAGGGAAGCAACCGGAAAGAAACAAACAACATAGTAAACAACCATCACATAAACAAGGCATGATGCACAACCAAGTATGATGCATGTCCGGTTTAATGAGGCATGGCATGGCAAAGTGCAACAAACAATACTACAAATTAAGTGGAGCTCAATATGCAACGGGTTGCATATTGACAAAACACCACAACACTTATTTAGTTCTCTCTCGGTTAGGTACTCAACAATATTAAATGTTATTAAACATGGCAAGAGGTGAGGCATAAATAAACTATCTATTTAGGCAAGGTTAAATGAGGCCGAAACAACGAACAACAATTCGGAAAATCCCCATATACAAATTATGGATTAGGTACAGATCTGACCTAAAGCATATTTTAGAGTTGTTAAACATGCAAAGCAATGCTACCATGTTAAACTAGGCATTTTTCTACCCCATTTACATATATAATTTATTTAAAATGGAGCTACGGTTATTTAGTTATGAAATAAATCATTTTAACATGGCAATTAAGCAAAATTAAAGCAAACAACAATAATAAACATTTTAATTGTTGTTATCATGATGCGGATGACATGTGCAAGTTTATGCAATTTTTATGAAAATGTTGACATGAGCATGATGTGAAGCATTACGTCACCGTGGTGGAAGAAAGGGGTGCCACGGCAACGAATCCGAAAATGGTGCCACGGCAACATATCGGTTCCGATAACTCGATTGAGATATCGGTACAAAGGAAAGCGTGACGGAAGCGAGTCATGCAAGATGGTGGGGTGATCCCGGATACCGGGTTCCCGGGAACGGTGGCATGGCAAAAGAGGGCATCGCAAGGATGATTCGATCACGGTCGGTCATCTCGGTGGTTATACCTCCGCGTTCAAACGGACGACGGGTCGAGTTTCAGAGAGGGAAGTAGACGCTCACGGGTCGCCGAGGAAGTAGAGGAAGTAGTCGTTCTCGCGATGATCGCCGAGGGAGTAGTGGTACACGGCGACGGTAGAGGAAGTAGTGTTTCACGTTCGTTTTGAAGAGGTACTTGACGGGTCCGAATCCTTCGGGTTGTCGTGGTACTTGCGGTCTCGCGATGGTAGTCGTTACGGCGTGGGGAAGTAGACGTTCTCGTTCGATGGTTGTGGTACATCTCGCCATCGGAAGTAGTTGTGCACGTCCGTGGATGTTCGAGGTCCACGGGTCTTCGAGGGTCGGTAGTGGTTCACGCCGTAGATGTTCAAGAGGACTTGGCGCATCCGATGTCTCCGGGTCGACGGTAGTGGTACTAGACGCATCATGTAGTCGAACTTGACGAAACCGAATGTCCTCGAGGTAGTCGTGGTACTTGGCGGTTCGGAGACGGCAGCAAGGTCTCGGGCGTGCCACGATGTAGTTGGACTTGCCAAAAATCACACCGCCTCGGGTTATGATCTTCGGAACTTGGGGCGATCGCAGTACATGGGGAGGCTACACCGGCCGAGGCAAGCATGTTCAACGACGAAGCGGCAGAGATGGCAGCAGTGCCATCGGGGTACCAGGAGGTGGAGCATCAAGCGAAGGAGGCTCGGGGAGGACCGAAACCGAGGCGGGGATGAGGCCACAGGGCGCGGGCGACGAGCTGCGGATCTGGTCCCTGGCACGGGGACGGCGAGAGGATGCACGGAGCGGCGTCGGTCACCGGAGGCGAGGACGCTGGAGGCCGGGCGCGGCGCCATGGGGAGGCGACGACGCGGACCTGCGGGGCAGGAGCAGAGCCAGGAGCGACGGGGCATGGGAGGCGGAGCCGTGGGGCTCGGCGCGAGACCTCGGGGCTCCGGCGGCAGAAAGCGGCGACGGGGTCTCGAGGCGGACGGCGGCACGCGGGAGAAGGAAGGGCGAGGAGGAGGTCGGCGCGGGCGCCGAGGAGGCCGACGAGGAGCGCGAGGGAGATGGGTCATGGCGCACCATGGCCGGCCAAGCGAGGAGGTGGAAGGGCGAGGGGGCATGGGGACGCGTCGGCGAGAGGGTCGGGTGCAGGTGCTCGAGGAGCTACTGCTGGCGGCGAGGAGAAGAGAGGCGGCGAGGAGAGGGAGAGATGGGGATCGGGGGGATCGGGAGCGATGGAGAGGACGAGGGGATTGGGCAGGGAGCGGCGCTGGAGGGAGATGGGAGAGAGATGGCTGCGGGCTAGGGTTTAGGAAGGGGCCGGCTGGGCCATGGGCCTTGGGATTTGGTGGAATGGGCCGGCCTGGTGGAGGAGAAAGGCCAGGGGCCGGCTGGGCCTAGCTCCTCTCTCTCTCTCTTTAAACTCTTAAAACAGAGAAAAGAAAGGAAAGGGAAGAAAAGAAAAAGATTAGAGAAAGGGTTTGACCTGGGGATTATTTTCCCGAGCTCGCAAAAATGCGAGGAATTTAACAAAAATGATCCAAGGATTTTTGGTGGAACTCCGGAAAATGATAGAATAATAATGGCAAGGTTTGGATACCAAACTTGAAGCAGAAAAAGGAACGAAATTATTTTGCAAGTGTGTTATGATCAATTCCAAATAAATGGAATAATTTAAATAGCTCCCTAATATTGGGAGGATATGTTATAAAGAGAAATCACCATGTGAATCCCTCGGTTTAAATGGATCGAAAAATCCATACAATTTATTTAGTTGAGTTTAAAAAAAATAATGATATGATGGCATGATGAGATGATGCAATGCAAGATATGACATGATGAATGCACAACACAAAACAAATCACACGACAAAACTCGGAACCCTGGAAGGCAACTGAAGCTCCGGTCTTGGGGCGTCACAGAGGGCCTCGAAGTTCACGCGGAAACGACCCAAGATTTGAGCGCAGGGGTCAGCCTGCGGCGAGGGAGAAGCATCAAGGCGACCTGCGTCAGGGGTGTCCGCCTGACGCGCGCTGCTGGTCGCCTCTCCAAGAGAAGAAGCAGGGGCCTCGAGGGCTCCATCCGCAGGCGCTGCGGGTGGCTGCCTGCCGCCCTCAGCCGCGGCGGCATGAGCCTCAGGAGCTGCTCCCTCATGAGCGTCGCCTGGCGCTGTCACCCCGGCGGGGGTCCCTTCGGCCTCTGGCGGCTCGTGCCTCCCTGCTCCGCCACTTGAGGAGGAGCCGCCTTGGCCGACTGGAAGGGCTGTCACCATCACTGGATTCTCGCGAGGCCCCTGGAGACCAGCGGGGCGCGGCCCCCATTCATCGAAGATAGGCATCTGGTTCACAAAATCACCCCTGTTCTGGCAGAGGTACAACAAGGCCCCTCCATGCCGGATGCCACCGGGGTTGGGGTCGCCAGTCAGGACCAGGAGCACTTTCCTTAGCGCTTCAGGCGTCAGGTCTTCTTCCGGAGCCTCATACGATCACCAGCCCAGCAAGGCCCACATCCGATGGGAATGGCATTGGAGAGGAGCAACGCGCACATCAGAACTCCTTCACCACCTTGGGCGCCACACGCCAAGCTTTCTCAGGAACTCGAAGCGGTGCCAGACAAAAATGAGCCGAGGGCTTGAAAGCGTCTCCTGGCCCCAGCCTGAATTGGGGACAGCAGGCGAGGTTGGCTCTGATAGCCGGGGGCTGGGCACCCCCACATCCACGTACAACCACCTCTCGCGGAACTCAGCCGCGGGCGGAGGCAGGCTGAAGTCAATCCCTGAGGCCGCTATCTCGGGCGCGGCGACGAAGCTCACGCACGCCGAGCATTGGGTGAGGTCGACAAGGCGCAGAGAGAAGAAGTGGTGCAGCAAGGCAACCGAAGGAAGGATTCCCATCATTGCTTCACAAACGAAGGAGAAGACCGAGAGGAGAGTGACGGACTTAGGACCCAGATGCATCATGTGGATCTGATAGTGGGAAAGCTCGGCATTGAAGAAATCAGAAAAGGGGGGAACCAGCCCCGCCCACAGGGCGTCAGCAAAATACCGGACCTCAGTGACTATCCTGTCGATTGAGAAGTGGGACGCAGGCCAGGCCGTCGTCCTCCCGCATTTGTTGAAGGTGGTGTCCAGAGCCGAACTAACCTTGCCCAAGCTCTCTAGATTTAGTATGATCGACGGGTCGACGGCGGAGGCCGCCAGCGGCGGCGAGCGAGGAGGAGGCACAGGTTTCTTCCCTTTCCCCTACTTCATCAGAGCCATGGCGATTGAAAAGGGGGGGTGGAGATTCGAGATTGGATTGAAAATGGAAGCTGGAGTTCGAGAGGGGGAAGGACAGGGCCGCACGAGCAGCAGAGAGGGGAACGGATGTGTACAGCAGCGTGTCGGCCTAGCAAGGCACGAAATGAGGACGCGGGGGAACAAAGGCCGCCACGTCCAATCAACCGCCACGCTGTGCCCAAGGTCATGATCTGTTAGGGCCCGCGACGCTCAGACTTGCCCTTCGCCTCTCTGCTCGTCCAAGTTCGGCGCGCCAGGGCCGGGCTACTCTGTCGGCGTTCGGGAACGGGGTCCCTGACTTGCTCGCTTGCGGCCCGCGGCGTGGCTCAAAGGAGGCCCAGGACAACCCATCTTCATCAACGCAAGCTCAAGACCCTCGCGAGGGGCCAAGCCTCGCGGGCGGACGACAAGGAGCTTCCTCAGGCACGGCCTCGTCAGGCTGGCTCATGAGGAGGCGGAGAGTTCAAGGCATGGTACCTCGCGAGGTGCCCATGACGCAAGCCATGACGACCAAGGGCGCCAGTCGGGTGCCAGCCCGCGCAGCGTTCTCCTTTCCTCTTTGGTGCAAAGGGAGCAAGCGCAGCGAGAGCATCAAGCAAAGGCATCCGCTTGGTGCAACAAGACCAAGACCAGCCCCAACGGCTGGAAGGAGTCATCGTGGAGCCCAAGCAAAGGCCATCACCAGAGCCTTTGGCGGCGAGGACCAACTTTAGTCAGGATAAGTGTACCCGCTGTTCCCCTTCAAAATGGCCAATTGTTGGCGCCCTTCCCGCTCAATATTTGGGAAGAGGCCCAGGGCCTTCACCTATAAATAGGAGTAGCCACCCACAGGGTATGGGGATCTGGAATCCAGAGAAAGACAGAGACCCGATCCTCAAGCTAGAGCGACGGAACACCATCTAGCAGTTAATCACGCCCGCCAAGAACAGACCCTCGCAAGGCTGTTCTTCCTTGTATTGTTCCTCATCAGTCCAAGAGGCAATCCACCACACCACAAACTAGAGTAGGGTATTACACCACAACGGTGGCCCGAACTAGTATAAATCTCGTGTCTCTTGTGCCGTTCCGTTTAGTAGTTTAGGTCCCAGTGATTCGGCGAGGTACGAGACGGTGGAGGGTCGGATCTCCACGCGCACCCCAGTGTTCGAACCTCAAGGGTCTGCCGGAACCCAAAACCGACAAGAAATGATTTGAATATGCAAAGTTGGGTTGAGCAGGTGGTGCAATTGATTTACAACAGAACATATGCAATCAATAAGCAATGAGTTTATGTAGAGTAATTCAAGCCTTAAAATAAATACTCCCACTGAAGATGGCATCCGTCCGTAAACTCTCAGTGATTCAGGATCCGACTAGCACATGCGACTAGTGAGCTTCAGCATCACTGCTAGACAACATGCCTATCTGGTAAGCAACTCCTTGCTAATCGTATCTCTATACGAGTCCTGTCGGTCGGGAAGGTGTCTCATACCCCGGCCCCCAACATTCTCTGCCACACAGCCCAAAACCGTTTTGATAGCCTTGTCAAGTTAACCTGATGCAGTGCATGTCCGTGTCCGACACGAGCCCTTCAGTTCAAGGATACCTAGCAGCACCCCAATTTTACGAGCCCACTACTAGACATACTTGACGTGCGAAGGTGCAACATAGGGAATGGCATATTGCTTGATATTAACGAGGGATCTTTCTACCATTCTAACATGCATAGAAAACAAGAAGCATAACAATCACAAATAAACATATATGAGAAATAGTATGGCTCCTTCATGGACGTTTTTCCAGGTCGGCTCCGACTCCGATGACCATCTAGGAACTCCATCTTGTTTGTCACGCCGGGACGCCAAGCCACCAACCTGATCTCTATAATCCAACTACTAGAACTAGTAATGAATTTTACATAGAGTGACAAGTCGACACGCAGGTCGTTATACAATATAATGACAACACTTTGGCTCCTGCCGGCTGACAAACATGACACGTAGGCCATGTATAATTTACACACATGCATCACATACACATGAGCCATACTATTCACATCAAACCTTGCAAAATAAAGTTATGCATAGAATCGCATTCTACCGGTTTGAGTGATCGTGTACAAAATACAAGGTGCTACGCACACGGCGGTCCCTATCACATCTGAACTCTGATCATGCCGAATTTTCCGATCTGACCGATCTCATCGATCATCGCGAGTCTGATTCGGATTTACGTTTCACTGTTAACCCCGATGGCGGATACCGACCGGTATGAGTAGGTTGTGTCACGACCTCATCAATTCTGATCATCAGAAAACATAGCCACATCGATCCCCTTGTGCAGTTGATCTCATCAACCGTGCACACAGCCGATCTTATCAACGACAACAGATCTCATCTGTCACCTCCACATATCAAATATGCATACGATGTGAATCCAAATCCTATAGCAGAGGCTCTCATACCACTGTTGGGTTCTACGGTTGGGTGTGTCGACTTCAAATTAAAATTCCTACGCACAGAACAACCAAGAACATGCTAAGGGAGATGGATACCGTTTCGTTACTACTAGACGCGCAGTGCCGTGCAGCGGAAGAAGAGTTGGGGCAGTGAGTCCGCGTGGATCGTCTCCTCCTTGTCCGATCTCCCTCGAACAGCCAGTCGTCGGTTCCCACGTACAGGTTCGTTGGATCGGCGCAAGTGCACCGCCTCTAACGGTATCCGTGCGTGCAGGAGGAACACCATGCGACGGACTGCTAGGTCCGATCACACAGTCGGCGGCGAGTGGAGGTGGCTATTCGCAACACATGCAAACCCTAGTGACAGCGACGAAGTGATCAACCGCATGAGTGTGCGGCACCTCCACTTTATATAGGCGTCCGTCGTGGGCTCAACACTTGGGCCTCGCACGGACCCTATATAAAGCCCATAAGTCTACTCGGCTACAACCCGAATACAGCTCGGATCACATCCGACCAGTGTCCTCGGATCCGACCTCGTAGGTTCCTTCCCTTAAGCGTGAAACCCCTTAGGTTCAAGCCAGCCTGGTCGCAATTCAGATCACCTCCGAACTGCACAGTTTGTAGCGGCCCCTAGCAAGGCATGCTGAACACTAAGTAGACTATGAAGCTGGTTAGGCGAACCTGTACGTCATACTTCCATTTGTTTTGCGACACGATATATGTTGTCGGGCTCAAGGCGAGTCTGTCATCCTTGTGCTAGCCCGACCTCTTTCTCGTTCATGTGATGCCGACCACAAACTGTATTATCTCATAATCCTTGTCGCATGGCCATGCTTATCCTGGTCGGATGACACGAGGGGCCCAGAGTATATCTCTCCTGATCGGAGGGGCAAATCCCATCTTGCTCGACCATGTGTCGCAGCATGGGTCTGGATAAGCCTGAAACATACTTTTGTAACTGCCTAGTCACGGAGTAGCGTTTGGTCGACACAAAGCAGGTCTGTCACCATCCCGAGCACATGCGCCAGCTCAGGTCTTAGGACATAGAACATATGTTGTACTAGAGACTCACAGATGACATATTGATGTGTCTCATAGTTGGGTCTGTACGACTCTGACCTTATCTCGACTCGGATCCGACTATTTCAAATCCGACCAGTCCCTCCAAGTCCATATTATCCAGTTAGCGTCCAATGCTCCATGGCTAGTGAGACCAAGCCATCGACCATGTCATATGCTAGTCTAGTCGGTTGCGTGTCCACACAACCCTTTCGACTAGGTACCTTTTAGGACAGTAATCATACAATGCATAGTCCCACAAACAAGTCACGTACTTGCTGATATACATCATTGATAATGTCCGAGGACTATCTTTATTCATAAACAGATAGGAAATATCATCATACATGATTGCCTCTAGGGCATATCTCCAACAAACTTGTTATCGAGCTTTGTTTCAAACGCCTTCCCATTGCCATCTATCTTCTCCATCGCCTCTTCAAATCTGTTGAGCACATCGTCCACCTGTCCAATCATCATTTGCCGAAACTTATCTTGAAGCTCCTTGTTCGTCAAGTTCTCCCAGACAATCTCGTCGGCTTGTGATCCTGCCATGGTTAGCAGCAATAGAACAGACAAGAATATGATCCTACAGACTTCTAACAAGTGGTCGTGGTGGGTGTCACAAATCCATCAAGCAAATCTCAAAATCTTACAAGTTCTTACCCAGCAGCAGGCAGTGATCGGTAAGCGTTGCAGTCAAAACTCTCAAAGCTTGGATAGAGCGATTACCAGGGAGAGTCAAACGGATGACGTAGATGTATGTGGAGCTAGAAAGGCTTATAATATGGTAGCAAAAAGGGTCGGCAATAATAAATTCAGAGGTGCAAAGTTGAATAAATGCTCAACGATGGTACTGTGCTGGTCCTAGGCTAGACCGTATTAGAGACGCGAGCCTAGAACACGAACAAAATCACGACGCGACACGTAAACAAGGGAAAACCACACTCTGAAAAAAATCACACTTTTTTTGGTGCTCTTTTTTTTGCGAAAAATCACTATAATGGTAAGTGTATCAAAACTCCTCTGAAGTCAAACTAACAGGATAGGCACGTATTTTTTTTGACAATTTTGTGAGGAAATCAAGGCAGCGACGACGAAAAAGTGCGACAAAAAATCACTATGATGGCGAGTGTCTCAAAAGAATCAGAAAAGCCAAAGAACAGGATAGGGAAAAATATTTTCGACTGCCGAAATTTTGGCCTAAAAACAGCCCGGGGGTCTCCAGACTCTTTTTTTTAACCTACTCACGAAAAGAAAGACAAATCGGAAAATAGAGGGATCTCAAAAACAAACCTAATATGAAAAGAACTCGGATTGGTGGTGGATATATGGTGGTAGGGTATGGCAGCGGTGGTGGGATATGGCACCGTTGGTGGGATATGGCAGCAGTGGTGATATATGGTAGCGGCGGTATGATATGGCAGCGGTGGTGGGATATGGCAGCGGTGGTGGTATATGGAAGCGTTGGTGGGATATGGTAGCGGTGGTGGGATAGGGCAGCGGTGGTGGTATATGGTAGCAACGATGAAGGTAGTGCGGCGGCGGCGTGAGAAACTGTGACAGAACTCGAAACTCTAAAGGACTAGATGCTAAGACCAGCAACTAGACACGACGATGCAACCGCAAATTCAACAAAGCAATACCCTAAAAAGATTATGCAAAGGCTCAGATTGGTTCAGATATGATGAACTAACCCTAATAAAAAAATTGGATTTTTCGTGGACTGTAGGTATGAAGAACAGACTCGATCTAAACTACGAAAAACTGTAAAATCTCACCGAGCAACCTGGAAATCTGATACCACTTGATAGAGGCAAAGGTGTCCCGTCTTTTGATGTGATGGTGGCTATCGTTTATGGTGGAGTAGACTTTGATGATCTGACTACGAAAGTACGAGGCCGTCGCGCCTTAGCAATCACTAAACCAACTCCGAGAGGTTATTGACCATGCTGGAGCACGATCAACCTGACCACGAGGGTCTGTTTCCTGCGAGCAAACGAAGAACTAGCAAAAACTGAGATTGTAATCTGGATATAGCGAATATAAGAGGAAAGCTTTATTAATGAAGATGGGGTTCTGTGACGCCTCTGTTTGGTCACTGAACACAAACGAAGTACGCGAAGTTGCAGCTATGCGAACTTTTAATCTAAACAAAACCCAAAGTCTAAATGGCGCCCTTAGGGTTGTATATATGGAGGAAGAGGGGGGAATTTCGTGGCCCTTGGAGGAGGGGTTCGAAACCAACCCTAACTCTTGTTCCCCACACATACGGACTATAAAAACAACCTATACTTAAGTATTTCGAAATTACATGGGTTTGGCCCAATAATAAGGTGACGCATCACCTAGAATAGCCAATGGACGAAATTTATGAAGTGGCATCTTGTATATTTCGTCCAAGGCTTCATGCACTCATTATGGTGGCTTCAAAGTCCTAAAATCATCACTTGTAACTCCGATCTTGTTCCCCTTGCGCATGTCATCATCTCCATGCTTGGTCTTGCTCCAGTGTTCATCCCTCTTATCCATGCTAGGCCCTTTATTTGTAAGCAAAACAAGTGTATCCAATTTAGGTAGCATCATATTCTCATCATTAGAATCATTACCAACAAACCAAAGTACCTAGTAATTTAATTGGCGTGCGCGAGCTCTAGTAATTGGTCCAGTAGATGTAGCAGAAGGAGCTGTGCGTGTAACAATGGTATTGATGTCCTTATCACTCATGATCCACATGCAAGCAAAGTTGACACTCTTCCAAAATAGTGGGATTGACATAAATTAAAGTCATTACTTCTCCGAGCCCACTTTTATCAAAAATTTCATAAGATTGATCAATCTCCAAAGTAGTGAGATCATTATTTCCTAAACTTAACACTCTTCCAAACTCACTTTCAATATTATTGCAAACATTATTATTAATATCATTTTCATCGTGAGGCTTAAACAAAATTTCAAGATCATAAGGCAATTCACCCCAATCATGATCATTGCAATACGTAGTGGACATACCAAAATTAGCATCCCCAAGCTTGGGGTTTTGCATATTATTAGAACAATTGCCATTAATAGAATTTATAATAACATCATTGCAATCATTCTTTTGTTTCAAGGATCTATTGTGTATCACTTCATAAATTTCTTCTTTTAGCAGTTCATCACAATTTTCAAATTCATGAATTTCAAGCAAAACTTCATAAAGATAATCTAGTACACTCAACTCACTAGCAATTGGTTCACCATAGTTCTATCTTTTAAAAATATTAGCAAGTGGATGAGGATCCCTAGGCTTTTTGCTTTCTGATTTCCAATAAACACACAATAATACCAAGTGAACAAGCAAACAAACCAAGTAAGACATAAAGGAAAACGAAAAGGCAAACGGAAAGAAGGAAAATATTTTTGTGTTTTTCTGAAAACATTTTAGAAGTGGGGGAGAGGAAAACGAGAGGCAAGTGGCAAATAATGTAAGTGCAAGAGATGAGAGTTTATGATTGGTACTTGGTAGGCTTCATGTAGAACCACCCCGGCAACGACGCCAGATTTTATTCCTACTACTTCTTGAGCTTGCATTTGTCGGTGTTCTGGGAACGGGGGTACCCAGACTTGCCTGCCTGCGGCCTGCGGCGTGGCTCAAGGAATGGCCCAAGACGCCCATCTTCGCTCACGCATAAGCTCAAGACCCTCGCGAGGCCAAGCCTCATGGGCGGACGACAGGAGGCTTCCTCAGGCACGGCCTCGTCAGGCTTGCTCACGAGGAGGCGGAGAGATCAAGGCGGGGTACCTCATGAGGTGCCCATGAAGCAAGCCATGATGACCGAGGGAGCCAGGCGGGCGCCAGGCGGGCGCCAGCCCGCGCAGTGTCCTCATTTCCCCTTTGGTGCAAAGGGGGCAAGCGCAGGCAAGGGTATCAAGCAAAGGCAACCATTTCGGTGCAACAAGACCAAGACCAGCAGAACAACGGGAAGGAGGTCATAGTGGAGCCCAAGCCGGCGTCACCGTCAGAGTCTTTGACAGGCGAGGACCGAGTTTAGTCAGGATAAGTGTACTAGATGTTCCCCTTCAAAATGGCCAATTGTTGGCACCCTTCCCGCTCAATATTTGGGAAGAGGACCAGGGCCTTGCTCTAGAAATAGGACTAGCCACCCACAGGGTAGGGAGAGGAAAAAAGGGTCGAAACCATCACAACTAGAGGAGAGCGATCGGAGGATCTATCTGATAGAGCCCTAGCAGAAAGAGAGAGAAAGGCGATCGAACTCACCCAAGCAGTTCATCGCACCAGCTCAAGAACAGCCCCTCGCGAGGCTGCTCTTCCCTTGTACTGTTCATCATCAGCCCTAGAGGCAATCCACCACACCACACACTGGAGTAGGGTATTACACCACAATGGTGGCCTGAACCATATAAACCTCGTGTCCCTTGTGTTGTTCTTTGTGTAGTTTAGATCCTTGCGAGGCGATGAGACATAGGTAGGTTGGAGGTGAGATCTCCGCATGCACCCCAGAGTTTGAACCTAGAGGGTCTGCCGGAACCCGAAATCCGACATTTGGCGCGCCAGGTAGGGGTGCACCGGAATCCGCCGCCCTGCTTTTCGCCGCCCTTCGCATCCATGTCAGACGCTCGTCGAGCCCGCGCCGAGCGCCGGGCCGCTCTCGCCACTCACGTCGCCCAGACGGCCCCGTCGCGGCCGCTTCGCCATTCCCGTCGCCCGCCGTCAACGCTGCCACCGCCCGGCGGGAATGAGCAGCAGCGCCGCCTCAAAGATCCTTCGGTGATGCTGGAAGGCCGCACTGCCACCCCGTCGCTGGCTCCAGCCGGTTCTTTGTCCCACGCCCGTCGCGCTCCTGCGGATGCGCACGGCGCGTTGCTCCTGGTGCGGGAACTCCTGCACTACCGTCCTGTCGACGACCTCTATGACGAGTGGCTCGCCCGCATCACCGAGCTCGTCAGCGCCACTGGGGGCTCCCCTGCGCCATCCCTCTCGCTGCACCACGCCCCGCCTTGCGCGGGCGATGAAGCTCCGGGGGCGCCTCAGCCGCCTCCCCTTCAAGAAGGCGCCTTGGCCCCAAGGCGTGTGGCCCCTGGGCGGAACCCACTCTGTCTGGCATCAGCGCAGGAAGAGAAGAGCTGCCAAGAGATCCCTCGTCCCCAAGAAGCCGCCCTTGTGCTCCCCGCACCGGCCTGACACGAACGCGCTCCTGCTCCAGCGCATCAAGACCCCGCGCTGCTCCTGGCGGCAGCGCATGGAGACCCCCAAGATCATGCCCTTCGTCACCAAAGGCCTCCCGTGGCCACTGCAGGCTGCCGCGCCTTCACCGCCGAGCTGTGCAGCATGGCCTGGCTGGGCAAGTTCAAGCCATACCTGCCCCCACGCTACGATGGCACGGCCGACCCTGCAGAGTTCCTCAAGCTCTACGAGCTGGGCATTGAAGCCACCAACGGGGACGAGAAGGTCATGGTGAACTGATTTCCCATGGCGCTCAAGGACGGTGCCCGCACCTGGCTCCCGAACCTGACTCCTGGCACGATCTCCTCCTGGAACGAGATGCGCACCCGATTCATCGCCAACTTCCAAGGCACCCGCGATCGCCCCGCCATGAGTGACTTGCGCCAGATCAAGCAGCAGCCGGGGAGACCCCGCAAAAGTTCATCCAACGCTTCAACAACGCCGCTTTAAGATCCCCAGGGTGTCTGAGGAGGCCATCATCTCAGCCTTCTCCGACGGTGTGCGTGACGTCAAGATGAAGGAAGAGCTCGTGATCCATGAAGACCTGTGCACCTCCCTGGAGCTGTTCAACTTGGCGAGCAAGTGCCCCAGCGCTGAGGAAGGACGCCTTTCCCTCCTCGAGCTACCGGCTGTCGACCCAGAAGAGAAGAAGCCCAAGGTCAAGGATGTGAAGCGCAAGGGGGCTGCCGTGCTTGCAGCAGAACCAGACACCAAGCGAGGAAGGGATCAACCTGAGTCATCAAAGGGCAGTCGGTACTGCGTGTACCATGACCTCCACACCCACAACACCAACGAATGCCAAGAGCTCAGGGCCGTGCGGGACGTGCGTGCCGGCCGATGCCCTGAGCACGACGACCGGGGCTATGGCCGAGGAGGAGGAAGAGGTGGAGGACGATGGGAAGACCGTGGCCCTCGCCAAGGGTGGCGTGACCTACCTCGCGAGGACCGCTGGCAGGACTCGCCTCGCGAGGGAGGCTGGAGGGATCAGCCTCGTGAGGATCGCCCGCAAGGCAACGCAGGCCTCCCTCCTCTGCCACCGCAGCCAAGGAGAAATGAAGACCATCATCAGGACGAGGGGCTGGGGGCTTCCAGGAGCCGCACGCAATCGCTTGCATCCTGGGTGGAGCTCAAGCGCCAGCCTCTCAGCGCATCTTCAAGCAGTTCGCCCGCGAAGTGAATGAAGTCCTCCCCAAGCTTGAAGCCACACGCCCCCTCAGGTGGTCAGCGTGTGCCATGACATTCAGCTCAGCAGATCAGCTCAAGTGCGCAGCCACAGCCGGAGTCCTCCCGATGCTTTGTTCCCCAATAATCAGCAATGTGCAAGTCACCAGGACCCTCATCGATGGCGGAGCAGGGCTCAATGTCCTGTCCGTCGAGACATTCAACAATCTCCAAGTGCCATACAATCAGCTTCAGCCAACCAAGCCTTTCTCCGGAGTCACTGATGGTTCCACAGTTCCCATAGGGCAGGTCCGCCTCCCTGTCACCTTCGGGACGCGCGACAACTACCGCACCGAGCTCATTGCCTTTGACGTCGCGCACATTCGCCTGCCGTACAACGCCATCCTCGGGTACCCAGCTCTAGCCAAATTCATGGCCGTGACTCATCATGGCTACAATGTCCTCAAGATGCCAGGAAGCGGCGGAGTCATCACGGTGCCTTGTGAAGAGAGAGATGCAGTGTGTTCCCTGGAGCGTGCTTTTCAAGCCGCGTCAATTGAAGACCCAGATCGCAGGAGCGGAGGGCTTCCCGAGGTGGTCCCTAAGAATAAGAAGACATCCACTGGTCATAACCCTCGGGAGGCAGGCCCCTCAGAGGGAGCGCCCATTCCAGGGGCGCCTCCTTCTGTCGCTTAGGAAGGCGCGCCCGGTGCCCTCCTTAAGCAAGGCTCGGGGGCTCTCTCCTGGAGGGCCATCGACTTTGCTAAGATCACGAGGGAGGCGCTCGGGCACCACTTGGAGGCGTGTTTCAAAGCACGTTTCCCTCAAGCGGGAGCAAGGCAAGGAAGGCCAAACCCTCAGGAGTTCGTCAGCGAGATCATTCAGGAGCTGCATGAGTCAAGAGTCATGAGTGGCAGCCGTCGCTTACCCGCCGTAGCTCCCCATCCAGGCGAGGATGGTGGGCTGCGCATCTGCATCGACATACCAGGGCTCAACTGAGCTGCCTCTCAGGAGCGCCTCTGGCCCTCATGCGTGGGACGCTGCGAAGGTCCACCCCAAAGCTATGTTCGCATGCCTGACGGCTTGCCGAACGCGGCTGTCGTGTGCCAGCGCCTCATGAGGAGCATCCTGGAGGCTCAAGTGGCCAGGCGTTCCGCAGTCTTGGCGGAGATGGAGATGGTCCGCGAGGAACCACCAGCGCCTCCGGAGCCTCCCGAGGCTCCTGGGCCTGGGGGCTCATGAGGATCGTCTTCTGTAGTGTATGACGTCCGCTACTTCAGCATCTCTTCATCTTCAGCA
This sequence comes from Aegilops longissima, assembly GCA_021605205.1. Taxonomy (NCBI): domain Eukaryota; kingdom Viridiplantae; phylum Streptophyta; class Magnoliopsida; order Poales; family Poaceae; genus Aegilops; species Aegilops longissima. The sequence goes on along the minus strand of CM038681.1, from coordinate 351,975,128 downwards.
TCATCAGGTGACTTCCTTAGAGTTTCACTTTTCAGCTGGGAGTGCCCTCAGGGCTGCATCATTCCCAGGCCGCGTGGGTCCGTCCCTGCGTCGAGTATCCGTTTTGCTTATGTTATTTACTTACCTTGTTGGGGGTGCCTCTCGGGCTGCGTTATTTCCAAGCTGCTCGGGCCAGACCCAGTGGCACATGCTTTCTCCGCACCTATCTAGTTGGACTTGCTTATCTATAATATGCTTGATCTAATCACCTGCTCGATTGACACCTACATTTAGAGCCGCCGCGCTCGACGGTGCTCACAAGACGGGTCCGTCCCTCGCAGATCGACAAATCTGAGTGGCTGAGCTCTGGCCGCGGCAGCCCCGCAAGGCGCCACCTCACCAGGCCCTCAGTGCCCCCGATCACTCCCTTGGAGCGACCAATGGTTGGCTGGCAACTGTAATGATGAACCTTGTCTCCCCTTCTGATTGGTATGCAGGGCCCACTCCGGGACTAACGCTGGTGGCCTCACGAGCCTTCTCTCCTCCTCTCCGTCGCGATCCGCTTGCACGTTGAAAGGGGGGCACCTGAGCATCGCGACTCATGGGCTCTTACTGGCTCTCCAGCCCTCACCTCCTGGCCTTGACCCACGACATCGCGACCTGTCATACCAGCGGCGGCTGAGCTCGTTCGAGGGCCGGGACCTGAGGACGTAGAGCATTAAGGAAAGCGCGGGGGAGAGGGGAAAAGCTCGCGAGGTCCCAACCCAGCAACACCGCAGTTGCCGTCACGTAGACACGGCACCACGTCGAACGCCGCTCCTAATTCGCAAGATAAGTCACGTCAAAAACTGATCTGCCTCCGCGCTGAAACCCTCGCCTATTGCTCCTCTAACACGGCAAAGCTGCCTGCCTTTCTCGCCCTGCGGAGGCTGCTTGAGCGCTAAAGGGAACCTCCTGAGCATCGCGACTCAGGGGCTCTTACGGGACCTCGGGCCGCTCACCTCCTGGCCTTGACCCACGGCATCGCGACCTGTCATACCAGCGACGGCTGAAGCCTACCTGGGGACCGGGGCCTGTCAGCGCAGAGCACCAAGCCCTCGTGAGGAAAGAAAGGGGGAGCTGAGCTAGGACTAAACGAGCATCTCGCACCAATTCACCACAAGGACATAATATTCACAAAAACATGGCCAGCGCCTTACATACCCCCGCGGGGTGCTACTTCGATTCTTTGCAGGAAATAAAAGGTGTTATTCCTAAAGAGCACTAACTACGCGCGTCTCCGCAAGAGACGCCATCATCAACAGTGGGCCGCCAGGCCCCGGTGCCAACCCTATCCAGACCAGTGGCCTGACGGGCCCGCCCTGCTCCGGGAGCGACACGCGCTCGGGCGCTTGTAGCTGTCGTCGCTCGTCTCCGAGTCTCGAAGAGCTCGGTGAAGTCGCTGGACCCTCCGACGCCTCCGCTGCCCGAGGAGCTGCTGGGGGAGCGACCGGCGAGCCTAGTCCTCGCCACGGCAGGGCCCCGGCTGCCCTTCTCAGGGCAGCACTCCAGCCGGCGTCCCTCCGCATCGAAGACCTTGAAGAACATCAGGGAGGCGCCGTCGTACTCCAGGTGGATCACGAGGGCGCCCCTCGTCTGGCAGATCCTGGCGATCTCGCCCCAGCCTCGGGTCATGAAGAACTTGCCCGGAGCGACGACCGCAACCTCCGCTCCGGTCGCAGGGGTGCTGCAGCCAGCATGCTGCAACCAGAGCTCCGGAGAGCCCCTCTACGGGATCTCGAAGGCGAAGGAGGGAGGAAGGCGAATCCAAGACTGAGGAGGCATGGCGGCGTGGAGCACATACTCTCGGGAGGAGCCCTCGGCATGGACTCCGGGAGGAACAACGCGCACCGCCGTGACCCGCCGACGCCGACGGCGGCGTCGTCCACGTCGCCCGGCATCAACTCCTTCAGCGCCCTCAATGCGGGCGTACAAGGGAAGCGGGAACCCAGGCGGTGGCCGCTCGTACCATGGCCTCGACACCTCCTGCCAAGCACCCCCTTCTCGCGGCAAGAGGCGAGCCGTTTCTTCGGAGGAAGCGGGACAGGATCCTCTCGGGGGGCCTTCCCCTTCTCTTCGGCAGAAAACCGACGAATCGGTGCCATTGGCGTATGGTGAAGCAAGGGCGGAGAAGAAGATGGAAAGGAGCAGGAAGGATGGGCTGGAAGGGCTCTCGCCGTTCCGTACATATAGCCGGAGGAGGCCAACCGTCGGCCTCCACGATCACAGGTAATCATGACCCGTTTTGCATGCAGGGACTTGTCAATTCGTGCAGTCGCCGAGGCGTCGTGGGGAGCAGGGACGCCCGTGTCCAATCAACCGCCACGCGGCGCCCAAGGCCGCAGGCTGTTGGGGCCCGCGACGCTTCGCACTTGCCCCTTCGCTTCTCTGCTAAGCCAAGTCGAGGCGCGCCTTGGGCCCCGGGGCTACTGTCGGCGTTCTGGGAACGGGGTACCAGACTTGCTCGCTGCCCGAGGCGTGGCTCAAGGAGTGGACCAAGACGCCCATCTTCATCAACGCAAGCTCAAGACCTCACGAGGGCCAAGCCTGCGGGCGGATGATGAGGCTTCTCGAGCACGGCCTTGTCAGGCTTGCTCGCGAGGAGGCGGAGAGATCAAGGCGGGGTACCTCACGAGGTGCCCATGACGCAAGCCATGATGACCGAGGGCGCCAGGCGGGCGCCATCCCGCACAGTGTCCTCATTTCCCCTTTGGTGCAAAGGGGGCAAGCGCAGGCAAGGGTATCAAGCAAAGGCAACCATTTCGGTGCAACAAGACCAAGACCAGCAGAACGGCAGGAAGGAGGTCATAGTGGAGCCCAAGCCGGTGCCACCGTCAGAGTGTTTGACAGGCGAGGACCGACTTTTGTCAGGATAAGTGTACTAGATGTTCACCTTCAAAATGGCCAATTGTTGGTGCCCTTCCTGCTCAATATTTGGGAAGAGGAACAGGGCCTTGCTCTATAAATAGGACTAGCCACCCACAGGGTAGGGAGAGGAAAAAAAGGGTCGAACCCATCACAACTAGAGGAGAGCGATCGGAGGATCTATCTAATAGAGCCCTAGCAGAAAGAGAGAGAAAGGCGATCAAACTCACCCAAGCAGCTCATCGCACCAGCTCAAGAACAGCCCCTCGCGAGGCTGCTCTTCCCTTGTACTGTTCATCATCAGCCCCAGAGGCAATCCACCACACCACACACTGGAGTAGGGTATTACACCACAACGGTGGCCTGAAACAGTATAAACCTCGTGTCCCTTGTGTTGTTCTTTGTGTAGTTTAGATCCTTGCGAGGCGACGAGACGTAGGTAGGTTGGAGGTGAGATCTCCGCGTGCACCCCAGGGTTCGAACCTAGAGGGTCTGCCAGAACCCGAAATCCGACAGCGTTGATTTTTTCCTTGAAGAGGAAAGGGTGATGCAGCAAAGTAGAGATAAGTATTTCCCGCAGTTAAGAACCAAGGTATCAACCCAGTAGGAGGTACAAGCAAGTCCCCAATATATGCACCTGCACAAACTAACAAGCACTTGTGCACAACGCGAAAAATGTCAATCCCTTCACGGTCACTAGCAAGAGTTAGATCTGATAGAGATAGATATAAAAGATAAGTAAAAGGCAAAGTAAGTAAATATAAATAAATTGCAGCAAGGTATTTTTGGGTTTTTGGTTTTATAGATCTGAAAATATATGATGAGAAATAAACCCGGGGGCCATAGTTTTCACTAGAGGCTTCTCTTGAAAGAACACGTACGGTGGGTGAAAAAATTACTATTGAGCAATTGATAGAAAAGCGCAAAGTTATGACGATATCTAAGGCAATGATCATGAATATAGGGATCATCTCTGTGACATGTAGACCGACTCTTGCCTGCATCTTCTACTATTACTCAACACAACGACCGCTATCCAGCATGCATCTAGTGTATTATAACAAGAACGGAGTAATGCCTTAAGCAAGATGTCATGATTAAGAGGGATAGGTCCAATCAGTATAGTAAACCCCCCATCTTTTTATCCTTAATGGAAACGATACAAATACGTGCCTCGCTACTCCTACTGTCACTGCGTGAGGACACTGTAAGATTGAACCCATCAAAAAGCACCTCTCCCATTGCAAGAAAAACTAATCTAGTTGGCCAAACCAAGTTGATAGATCGGAGAGAAATACAAAGCTATCTTAATCATGAAAGAAAGAGTTCAGAGAAGACTCAAATAATATTCTTAAATAATCTGATCATAAATCCACAATTCATCGGATCATAAAAACGCTCCGCAAAAGAAGATTACATCGAATAGATCTCCAAGAACATTGAGGAGAACATTGTATTGAAGATGAAAGAGAGAGAAGAAGCCATCTAGATACTAGCCATGGACATGTAGGTCTGTGGTAAACTACTCACAAATCATGAGAACAGAAGCTTGCCGCGGTGAAAAAGTATTTTTGGTGTGCCCTCTGACATAAGGGTAATATTGGGCATTTATAGAGCAGAGATTAGGGTTAGAAGAGCTACGAGGGCCCCACGAGCCTAGGGGCGTGCCCCTAGTGCTTGTGGCTCTCTCGTGGGTCTTTTGGCCTCTTCCCTATGCTTCGTGGTTGTCTTATGGTCCATGAAAAATCCTCAAAAAGTTTCGTTCCGTTTGGTATTGATTTTCTGTAAAAGACAAAAACATAGAAAAAAACAGCAACTAGCACTGGGCACTAGGTTAATAGGTTAGTCCAAAAAAATGATATAAAATAGCATACTAATGCATATAAAACATCCAGGATGGATAATATAATAGCATGGAACAATCAAAAATTATACATACGTTGGAAACGTACGTATCACTTGTCTAGAATACTATCATAAAAATCGCCTATTCACCCCCCTCTAGTCGATAACCAACACTTTCAATTTTTATCAGAGCGAGGTACTCCCTTGTTCTATGTGATTCGGTTTAACCACCTGGATTTTTAGTTATGTCGATTGCAGGGATACTAAAGGTCTCAGCTGCGTGCCCTGTCTCTTTGATGGCACTGATTACCCCTATTGGAAGAATAAGATGTGCATGCTTCTTGAAGCCATTGGCAACGTCCTCTGGTTTCTCATCAAGACCTATGTCCCCAAAGTCAGTGAAGGTGTCACCACTGCTGATGTGAAGAGGTTCGCACAATTTGACTCGACCACCAAGAACATCATTTGTGGTCATCTGACCAAAGGGCAGTATGGTCGTGTTTGTGCTTTAGGGTCTACGAAGCTAGTCTGGGACTCGCTATACAAGGTCATCGAAGGCGTCTCAACTTAGAGAGACTCGGGAATCAATGTTCATCGCAATCTCTTCAACCGCTTCAAGAGGCTTGACAATGAGAATGTCGAGCTCACCTTTGACCGTCTTACTGATATCACCAACAAGCTTCGTGCACTTGGCTCCACTAAAATCACCAAGCACGAAGTGGTGAAGAAGCTACTAAATTACTTGACAGCCCATTTGAAACCCTATCACTGATGATCCAAGAACTTCTAGATTTTAAGGAGGAAGATCCTTCTGATATACTTGAGAGGCTCAATACTCATGAATTTCAGCTATTTGAGAAGAGAGATATCTATGGACCTAACTATGGGCGATCCCGCGCTTTGAAGGCAAAGGATATCTTCATCTGAAGACTTTGATTGTAGTTCAAGTGGCCTTGAGACTTTGGCAAAGAACTTGTAATGTTGTGAGGAAGTTCCAAAAGTTCTCCAAAAAAAACCACTTCGGAAAGTCTTCAAAATCCATCTTGAAGAATGTTGAGACTTCCACTCATGAGTACAAAAAGAGAACCTGGCACAAATGCAACAAGCCAGGCCATTACATATCCGAATGTCCTAAATGGGAAAAGGAAGCCAAGAAAAACAAGAAGAGCGAGGAATATGACTCTAACAATAATAATAAGAAGAAGAAGTTCTCAAAGTCTTCTTCAAAGTATTCATCTCACAAGAAGAGCTCATCTCGCGAAGCTCGTGCATTCATCGGCAAAGAAATAGATTCGGAGGAGGAGTCTGCTTGTGAGGAGGCGGAGGTGGAATCTGATTCAGGCGTGGCTAGCCTGGCTCTAGCTTCAACATTCGTCACCAATCCATCTTCAACACTGAAGCCAATGGTCACGCCACCGACACTGAAGCTAATGATGACGACGACTCTGCTCCTACCTACTGCATCATGGAAAGAGACACAAAGGTATATTCACATGATGCCTACTTTCAGACCTCGAGTGAAGATGACTCTAAATGTGAATCCAAACCTCGCTATAAGACACTTGCTAAGATTGCAACTGAACAACAAAGTGCTATGGAAAAGATTCAAAAACTGTCAGACAAAAGCAATGACCAGTTAGACGAGGAAGTGAATCACAGCCAATCATTAATCGAAGACATAAAAAATCTTCTAGTTAAGTATGAGGAACTTTAAAGACATCATGAAACCCTCTCTGCTGATCATGAGAAGCTTTCCTACAATTAGCTTCAAAGGAAGGAAGATCTAGAAAAAATGAGAGCGTCTCATGATGATCTTTGAACGGAAAATGATTCACTACTTGTTCAACACATAAATTCTGCTCAGGAAAAATTTGTGCCACCTTGCTTGAAATGGCTTGAGCATGATAATGTTACTTCCTCTGCTGAATGTTCAAATGCTTTTGAGATAGCAATGTCTTCAACTCCTGCTTTGGTAACTAACCCCTCTCCTGAGGAAACCACTACTATCGTTGATGAGAATTCTAGGTTGAAGACATTGCTTGAAACAAGCATGTACAAAAGCCTCAAAGGTCATCAGACTCTATGTGATATCCTCAAGAAGTAGATTCTGAACCGAAACCCAAGGAAAGAGGGTGTTGGTTTCTAGAGGAAAATGAATGTTGATGGGTCCTAATAGAAGGCTAAGCAGTACCCCAAAACCACATGGGTTGCTGCAAAGGGCCGGTCAGTGGATGAATCCACATTATCTGGTTTTTATTGTGCTAACCCGATCATCATTGATGAGTCCTTTGACTCCAACTATAAACTGTTCAAAAATCAGAATGGTGAAGTGTTTTCCAGTTTTATTGGAGCTAACTACAAGAATGGTTCCCTTATGAAGAAGATGTAGGCACTAAAAGTCATCTTGAGGAGCTTCCCGTGAATATCATCATGACACCACCAGGGAAGAAGACAAACCCTAGACCAAAGGCTTCATATGGCCCGAAGTCTTCATACAAACAGAGGACCTCATATGGTCACCCTAACACGAATGTTTTGCAGGGAAACTATCATCGGGCTCGTGAATATGAGCACATTTCTTCGAACCACCATGTTCACAAATCAAAGAACTTTTCTGCTTATTCATTTGAGTACTATTCGCCTCCTGCAAAACTATTTGCTAGGGATTAAAAGCTAAAATTATCATATGCTACACTTAGACTAATTGCTTGTAAGCCACCTTCAGATGTGGGTGGATATGAAGAATTAACTTCTCTTGCAGGGACGGGTCTCCAGCAAAAAAGCATTGGTTTCTGAAGACAATGTTGGGGACCTAAAAAATCTTGTTGGAAGCAAGATAAAATGTCAAAATGCTCTTACCATTTATTTCTTCCATGGTTTTCTTGATGATAGTCCTACCATATCCTCCACAAAACTTACCTATGACGAACACCTTTATAGATACATGTTCGTTCTTCACAACAGTCTTGGTGAAGAATATCCTACAAACTCCACTATAGGGTACAACTCCAAAAGCTACTGAATGGATCATGGACAGTGGCTGCACTAACCACATGATTGGTGGTCGAAGTATTCTCATGGATTCTACTCTTCAACCGTCTTCAAAAAGCCATATCACATTCGCTGACATCGGGAAAAGCAAGGTATTTTGTGTAGGTAGGGTTGCTATCTCAAAGGATCAACACATGGATAAGGTTATGGTTGTTGAAGCCCTTGGATATAACCTAATGTTAGTCTCAATGCTTTGTGATATAGATATCATTGTGATCTTTGGAAAATATCGATGTCTTATGCTAATGGGTTCTGACAAATCTCAAGTATTCGAAGGTTATCGCATAGGTGACTTGTTAATGGTAGATTTTTCCATAGGACCACAGCATGATGTATGTCTTCTAGCAAAAGATTCAGAGTGGTGGCTTTGGCATGAAAGGCTAGGACATGGGAGCATGAGGAACTTGCACACCCGTGTGAAGAAGAAGCATATCATTGGGATCAAGGACATCAAGTTTAAGAAAGATCACATGTGTGGAGCTTGCGAAGCTAGGAAGATGACTAGGGCCAAGGACCTCTCGAAGTCAATCATGAAGGCAACATATCCCTTTGAGCTACTACACATGGACACTACTGGAATCTGGCACTTTGCCATCTGCCATGGAAGATGGAAAAGGCATGGTCGGCGGATGGCAAAGGCTTTGCCATCTGCCAGCAGATGGTAAACAGTTTGTCTGAAACCCTGCCGGCAAACGCTTCTTTGCCGTCTGCTGGCTAATGGCAAAGAGCCTGTGCCTTTGCCATCAGCTGGGAGCTGGCAAAGCCTCTTAACGGGGTTAGCCACGTTAGAAGGCTAACGGCATACTTTGCCGTCTGCTAGCAGATGGCAAAGGCTGCAGGCTCTTTGTCGTCTGCCAGCAGATGGCAAAGGCTTCAGGCTCTTTGCCGTCTGCCAGCAGATGGCAAAGGCTGCATGCTTTTCCGTTTTCCAGCAGATGGCAAAGAGCTTTGCCATCAGCTGGCATATGGCAAAGGGCCCAAATAGGCCAGCCCAAATTTTACATGTAGATGACAGGTGGCCTCTTTGCCATCTGCCAGCTGATGGCAAAGCTCTTTGCCATCTGCCAGCTGATGGCAAAGCTCTTTGCCATCTGCCAGCTGATGGCAAAGCTCTTTGCCATCTTCCAACAGATGGCAAAGTGCCTATATTGCCCCATTTAATTTTGTTTTTTCTTATATCAATTCATTTTCACAGAAAATCAAACACAAATATATTTATATGACCAATATAGCATATTCAACACATATTACCAATAGTCATGAACACATATATATCGAACACATATCCAACACATGTTACCAATAGTAGCAAGTTTCATCCATACATATACATAGTTTCATCAATATTACACAGTTTCATCATAGGTAGCAAGTTTCACAAAGTCAAAACAAAAACTAAAGACAAGCACTCCATCAACCCAAGCTTTCGTGATCTGAAGCAAATCTGCAAAATGGGAAAGAAGAAAGTTAGAAGAAGAAGACTAGAAGAAGAAGATTATTATGATGCAACTAAAATGTGAAGATTATTATGATGCAACTTATATATGTAAAATAGGTCATTTTGGAGCTAAGTATGGTTATTATGTCATTTTTGAGCTAACTAAGCATATTAAGTCATTTTGGTGTAAAAAATGCTAAGTAAGGTCATTTTGGAACTAATAAGTTTATTATGTCATTTTGGAGCTAGCTAAGCATATGAAGTCATTTCGGAGCTAAAATATGTCAGTTCGTAAGTCATTTCAGAGCTAGCTAAGCATATTAAGTCATTTGGAGGAAAAAATGCTAAGTATAGGTCATTTTAGAGCTATCCTAGGTTAAATAGGTCATTTTTAAGCTAGCTAAGCATATTAAGTCATTTTGGAGGAAAAAATGATAAGTATAGGTCATTTTAGAGCTATCCTAGGTTAAATAGGTCATTTTGGAGCTAATTAAGAAAAGCACTAGGAAAAACTTACCGTCAACCCGTAGGTGAAGGATCAAGGTTCTTGCTCGCGGTAGTGGTTGACGGAGGAGGATCAGGGTTCTTGCTTGCCCCAATGGCAGACGTTGATGCTTGTCGGGAGTTATGTTGCACCAAATTAAAGATCATTTGCAATGTCTCGTTAGCATGAACGCACAGGGAGGTCCTCGAACACCGGACCCTCATAGCCACAACTGCACATTTAAATCCACCTGATCAACACAAATATATTATGATGTTTTTCATAACAAAATCGGAAAATATATGACCTAACTCATAGTTCATAAATATATGACCCCGTCGGCCTATGGAAGGCCGAAAAGCACATGTTCAGTCAACAGGAAGCCGAAGAGGTGTCGGGGGTCGGGGGTGTTGTGTCTGGGTGTCGTGGTATCAAAGGGATAAATATAAATTCTATCCAGTAAAAGTGGACTATAAAGAAAAGCATGCTACATGATCCTCAAAACATCTATAAGCATATCCTAAATCTTTACTGAATCTTCTAAGCTTGATGTCAGTGTGTATAAGATATTGCTTAAAAGATCACTTTCTGGTAATGATCGAACATGTAGAAAAACTTTAAAAGACAGCCAAATAAAATGACAAGCAATAGCTAAAAGAGAAATAACTGAATATTCAACTTTGTTGAAGCAAGTTTCATTTGTGCTCTCCAGATGGCCATAAATGTCGCCCTTTCGAACGGGAGACGCTCTCCAGATGGACAATCTTATGACGGTTTTAAATATGCAAAGAAATACATATTTATAGATGTCGCCCTTTCGAACGGGAGACGCCTAGGTTATGAGACTTCACATGAAAGCAAAATCTGTTGGCATCGGCACGACGACCGAAACAAAGCAAATAGGGGTGGGGCAAGAGATGATAGTCGAGCTCACCCCTAGACCGTTATTTTTTGCTAGTGTGTGTACTACAGTGCCACAAATATTCCCAGTTAAGACAAGTTATAATAAAGATGAATAACCAGTTTTGTTATATGTCATACAACAAAAGTTTACGCATATGAACCTTATAGCAGTACATTTGTGTAACGCCCCGGATACAATTTTCCACATTCGTAACTCCAACTCTTGCCTTTTCCGGAGATGCGATATATTATTTCCTAACGTGGTTGGGTTTTGTCTTTTGTTTTGCATTTTGTTCATGTCGTGCATCTCATCTCATAGCATCATGCGCATTGCATCTGCATGTTTTCATAAAGCTTGCACCCGTCAGAAGTTGCCGCTGCCCCCTTGCTTTCGCTGACTGCCCGAGGCCATTCGGTTTTCGCTTCCCTCTTGACCGTGACCACCTAACCTCTCTTGCCAGCTCGCAGCACCCTCGTGCACGTGTCCGAAACTGCTCCGAACTCGAACCTGGTTGTCGTTACCGATGGATCCGGATCATCCCCAAACGTCTATAAAATATTTCATTTTCTTAATTGGACTCCCTACCTATTATTTTCTCGAACGTCCAATTACGATCGTAGGGACGAGCTAGCCCCTACCCAAAAATCCACCGGCTATATATATCATTCTAACCTAGTTTTTAGGACTCCTGTCCCATCCATTCCATCCATGGCGCCGCCACTCCATCGGGTCTCTCCTTCCACCTCGGGATCTTCCTGATCCTCCCGATCCAAAATCATTCCCTTGATTTCCGCCCGTCCAACCACAAAGAAAGACGCAGCCTCCCTTGCTCTCTCGATCAGCAAGAGCCCGAGGCTTCGCCTCTGCTTGCTCCCCGCCTGCACGCCCGTCCGCTTGGCTGGAGGCCACCCCCACCTGCTCCTTCCACACCCCGCGGCCGAGGGCCCCAACCCTGGCGTCCGCGTCGCCAAGTACCTCGACCAGCCGAAGCTTCTTGCAGCCTCGCGCGCCCGAGTCCCTGTTTGTTGTTTCCGGCCTCATTTAAATTTGCCTAAATAGTTAGTTTACTTATGTTTGACCTCTTGCCATGTTTAACAACATTTAACATTGTTTGGTAGCTTAAACGAGATCAAACTAAATAATTGCTTGTGGTGTTTCGTCGATATGCAACTCGTTGCATATTGAGCTCCATTTAACTTGTAGTATCGTTTGTTGCACTTTGCCATGCCATGCCTTATTAAACCAGACATGCATCATACTTGTTTGTGCATCATGCCATGTTTATGCTTGTGCATTTATCATGTTGTTTGTTTATTTCCGGTGTTGCTTCTCGGTTCCGGTTATGTTGCGATTGTGAGGATTCGTTCGACTACTCCCGTTCATCTTCTTCATGGACTCGTTCTTCTTCCTAGCCCCTTGTTGTTCATGCATTTAATATCTCACAAACCATGCATCGGATTAAAATAATTTATATATGTAAAATGCTTAGAATTTTATCTAGTTTCACATTATGCCACTTTCATTCATGTTAAAAATGTTTAAAATGCTGTTTGTTTAAATTTGCTCTAATGCCACGCTAAAATGTTTTATTTTATAACTAAATAACCGTAGCTCGGTTTTAAATAAACTTTATATGTAAATGGGGTGGGAAAATGCATAGATTAACACGTTGCACTTTATTTTCCTGTTTAACAACATTAAAATATGCTTTAGGACAGAACAGTACCAAATTCGAAATATGCACATGGGGATTTTCCGGAATTGTTGTTTGTTGTTTCCGGCCTCATTTAAATTTGCCTAAATACTTAGTTTACTTATGTTTCACCTCTTGCCATGTTTAACAACATTTAACATTGTTTGGTAGCTTAAACAAGATCAAACTAAATAATTGCATGTGGTTTTTCGTCGATATGCAACTCGTTGCATATTGAGCTCCACTTAACTTGTAGTATCGTTTGTTGCACTTTGCCATGCCATGCCTCATTAAACCGGACATGCATCATACTTTTTTGTGCATCATGCCATGTTTATGCTTGTGCATTTATCATGTTGTTTGTTTATTTCCGGTGTTGCTTCTCAGTTCCGGTAATGTTGCGATTGTGAGGATTCGTTCGACTACTCCCGTTCATCTACTTCATGGACTCGTTCTTCTTCCTAGCGGGATTTCAGGCAAGATGACCGTCACCTTGGATCTCATTACTATCATTGCTATGCTAGTTGCTTCGTTCTATCGCTATGCTGCGTTACCTATCACTTGCTTTTCAAGCCTCCCAAATTGCATGATAGCCTCTAAACTTTGTCACCCTTCCTAGCAAACCGTTGTTTGGCTATGTTACCGCTTTTGCTCAGGCCCTCTTATAGCGTTGCTAGTTGCAGGTGAAGATGAAGATTGCTCCATGTTGGATTATGTTTATGTTGGGATATCACAATATCTCTTATTTAATTAATGCATCTATATATTTGGTAAATGGTGGAAGGCTCGGCCTTATGCCCGTGTTTTGTTCCACTCTTGCCGCCTAGTTTCCGTCATATCGGTATTATGTTCCCGGATTTTGCGTCCCTAACGCGGTTGGGTGATTTATGGGACCCCCTTGACAGTTCGCTTTGAATAAGACTCCTCCAAAGAAGGCCCAACCTTGGTTTTACCATTTGCCTCACCACCACCTATACCCTTTCCTTGGGTCGGCCAACCCGAGGGTCATCTTTATTTTAGACCCCGGCCGCTGCTTCTCTAAGTGCTGGTTCGAACCGGCAGATCAAGGGCCACCACGGGCAACTCGAGGGCTGGTTTTACTCATAGGCTGACCTATCCGGTGTTGCCCCGAGAACGAGATATGTGCAGCTCCTATCGGGATTGTCGGCGCATCGGGCGGCTTTGCTGGTCTTGTTTTATTACTGTCGAAATGTCTTGTAGGCGGGATTCCGGGACTGATCGGGTCTTCCCGGGGAGAAGGAATATCCTTCGTTGATCGCGAGATCTTATCATGGGCTAAGTTGGGACACCCTGCAGGTATAAACTTTCGAGAGCCGTGCCATGCGTTATGTGGCAGATGGGAATTTGTTAATATCCGGTTGTAGTAAACTTGAAGCAAACTCTTCTAAAATACACCAACTGTGTGGGTAACCGTGAGTGTCTCTTTTCGGGGTTGATCGAGAGGAGAACACGGTTTCTGGGTTATGTCTAATGTAAGTAGGAGTTCAGGATCACTTCTTTATCATTACTAGTTGACGACCATTCCTTTGTTTCTCTTCTCGCTCTCATTTGCGTATGTTAGCCACCATATATGCTTAGTCGCTGCTGCAACCTCACCACTTACCCCTTCCTTACCCATTAAGCTTTGCTAGTCTTGATTCCCATGGTAATGGGATTGCTGAGTCATCGTGGCTCACAGATTACTACACCACCAGTTGCAGGTACAGGTTATGCGATGATCATGACGCGAGAGCGATGGTTGCCTGTTTTGGAGTTCTTCTTCTGCTTCTTCTTCGATCAGGGGATAGGTTCCAGGTCGGCAGCCTGGGCTAGCAGTGGTGGATATTGTTTGAGTTTCTGTTTATGTTTCATCCGTAGTCGGATGTTGATCTTGTATGTTGTATTGATGTATTCGTGTGACATTGTATGTATTGGAGGTATCCCCACTATTATGTAATGTTGATGTAATGATATCCACCTTGCAAAGCGTCTTCAAGATGCGCTTCTATCCTTGGTGGGACCTTCGAGTTCCTTTAGGATAGGGTCGCATCTTAGGCGTGACAAGTTGGTATCGAGCCTCGACCGAACATAGGAGCCCCTTGATTGTTGGCCGTTGTTGAGTCTAGAAGAAAATTATTTTGAGTCTTAGGATTATATATATCGGAGTAGGATTCTTTTTACTCCTCGGTCCTTCTGCCGCTCTGGTGAGGCCTCCCGACGTAGATGTTTTGTCTTTCCTCTCCTCCAATTTCACAAAAAAATTTAGGATCACACGGTATCTTGGGATCGTTCCGATAGTCTTGTGACAAGAACATTGTTCTTGGTGCCTCGACATTTAGGGGTTGTGGCGGTGTCCCGGGAGTTGAGCTCCGAGGTGTTGTCGCCACAATTTTATCGTTGCAGTTCGGAATACCTGAGTTTTGCCGACATCGAAAATCTCTTTTGTATAGTTGTTGGTGAGATAACCCGATAACCCAAAGATCAAGCGAGTTCGAGAGTATTGCCATAGCTTGTATAACGGATGCTTTTCGAAGGTTGAGGTACACGATTTCCGGAGTTTTCTTGGTTATGTGTTGACGGATGGATACAGCTGGATCTAGGTATTGTTAGGTTGGGTGATATATTTTGTGTCCCCTGTATCCCCAACACCTGATTGCATAACCAGAAAGTTTCGGAAGTTTATAGGTGGGAATTCAAGTAGCTCCTAGAATATCTTTCCGACAGATGCATGATATGGGATTGGGTAAATCTCTATCATATGTATTTGTTCTGGCTTATTCTGCAAGCCAAATCCTTTGTTTTGTTTTATTTGTGGTATTAGAGTTGCTTCGAAGTCAAATGTTGAATCCATACCTTCCCTAAACGGTGTTCTCATATTGCTATGTGAATACTAATCCTTCTTGATCATCGAGGTCGTCATGTTAATTCTTTTCCCAACTGGCGTGCTTCTCTTCAAGTGGATCCGATCATTTCAACATTTGTGAGATCAATTCTACGTTTTCTCAACGGTATCCATTTCATCCGTCCCAAGTTGTCTTTGTTTTCCCGCCCTCCCACCCTTTTCTGCAAGGACTTATATATTTTAATCAAGTATCCATTTGTTCATGTGAAGTCTCTTCACTCTTTTCAATCAATGTTCTGATCCAGTGATCCCTCATGAAGATGCTCAACAGCTCCAAGTTCATCATTCTTCATTCTCGTATTCTTTTCCGGTGGATTTAACTCAAGCTTTCGATATTCATCATATTCCTTTCCTTGTTTCTAATGCTTTCTCATGCCGATGCACCTCTTAATCATTCACTTCTTCCTATTCATTTGTTCTGGAGTGCTGAAAATATCTCACAAGACTTGTGTTTCCATTCTCAATCCGTTCAAGATATTTCAAGGTTGTTATCCCATTCAAACCATTTAATTCAACCGGTGCAACCTCTCTTTAATATTGTTCAACGGTGTTTTCTTTTTAGTGGGCCCTAACCCACATGTCTTTTTCCAGGATCTTACTTGACTCTTCTAATTTTCCCGGAACTATTCTCAAATTCATTTCAAAGTTTGACGTAAGAATGAATTTTCATCAGTCACATGCCTTCTCCTAGGCCGCTTTCAAATTCTTTTCATCTCTGGCTCAACCTTTCCTCTTTTAATCCTTCCGGAGTTTCTCAACAATTTGGTGGTGTTTCTCCTCGTCATTCTCAGCATTTGAAGACCGAAGAAGAGTTCCTCTTAAATCCTTACCCGTTCTTCCAAAGATGCATAGTTCAAATTTGATGCCATTCTCTGATAATTGTTTTCGATTGTGAGAATTCTTTTACCCATCCGGAGCATTTCATGAGTTGTTCCCATTTCTTTCCTCCGTAGGCCATCATGTCATAATTCCTCGTTCTCAGCCTTCAGCTCTCGTTCTCCAAATCTTACCGGTGAATCGTTCAAATATCCTTTAATCAGTTCATGATCTCTTCATTCTCTTGTATCTAAATTCTCTCAAGCATCTTCATTCGTGTTCCAATTCTTTCCGGAGAATTGTGCCTTTGCTACGTTCATTTTCAATTCTTATGGTGGTTCGTTCAAGATTTCACTTCCTTCGTTATCATATTAATTCATTCGTTGTTTCCAAATTCCACCGGTGGTTCCATCAATACCTTGTCAAGTTTGCACTATATCTCCTTTCAATCCCTCAAGAAGAATAAGTAGTATGCCAAATCCATTGCTTGTCATCAATGTAAATTGGTGAAGGATACGCATAACGTAATTCTTATTATTGTTTCATCCAAGTGATCTAGTTTCTTCTTTCCAGAGTTATTCATCATGTCACATTCCCGGTTCAAGTTGATTCACCTTTCTTTTCTGGAGTTCCAAGTTTTCGGCATTATCTCATCGCGAAGCTCCTTCTAAATCATCGCAAGGCTTCACCCTGTGTTTTCAACTTCTCTTTCTTTTTATCATCCTTTTATTATCGGAGTTCTTCATGGAGACTCTACATGATGGTTCGTCAAGGATTCTCTTCATTCTTCAATTGTTCTTCAAGATTTCTCTCGAAGTTATGATCCGCCAAGCTATACTCTAAAATAAATATAGTGTTCAACACATGTTTTGTTTTGAGGCGTTCAAGTATTCTTCTTCTTGCATTTCGAAGTGCAATTCTTCCTACCTTATCTTTTGAGGTGATGTTATGCCACTCTTGACAATTTCGTTCATGTTTCATGATTCATATGTTGTCAAGAATGAGGTATTTTAAATCCATCATTTCCTCTTCGTTCAAGAGATCTTTTTGACAAATCAACTTCTTCGTTGGAGTTATCTTGTGTCAGATGTCACCTAAAGCCTTTCCTTAAGGGTTGTTGCTATTTGTGGTGATTATGCATGACCCAAGCTTGCTCTTATCCTCTTGGTGGAAGAAGTTTTCATCTTTTTGGTGCTCTCAATCAAATCAATGGTTTCCATTAGTGGCCGGTTGTCACCTCATAGTCTCGAGATGTTTTCCATAAGCCCGCTACAAGCTTATTCTTACCATTGTTGTTTTTTCAAACAACTCCGTTCAATTCTACTTCGTAAGGATGCTCTTTCAAATTCATTTATGGTAGGAGATGTTGGTTTCATTCTTCGTTCTATTCATTCCAACTATATAACTATCATGCTTTGTTTCCGGAGGTATTGTGATGTTGCTCTCTTCACCCATCACCTCGTTTTGTAAAGATCGTGTTTTTTTCATGCTTATCCATTTAACTGGAGTGTTATGTCCTCTGCTCAAGTTCTTTTCATCTTATCAAGTCTTGCATCTCTTTTCAACTGGAGTGTTGTCCGAATTTGATCTTCCTTGTTTTTTATTTATCTCGTTTCAACCAGAGTGGTTTCAATTCCTTCTTGTCCATTGTGCTCGTCATTCATAGCTTTGCAACTCCAAGGTTCACATGATGTTCCTTGTTTCTCTTTCTATCGGAGTGCTACCAATTTCGTTCAACTCTGTTGTGTTCTTCTTTCAACTTTTCAACCTCTCAAGGTTCTTTGGTTTCACTCTTTTGTCGAAGAAGCAACTTAGTTTTACCTCTTATCTTCCTCTTCCTTTTCCCTCCGGTGCCATCCTAGATCTCGGGACGAGATCCTCTCGTAGTGGTGGAGTGTTGTAACGCCCCGGATACAATTTTCCATATTCGTAACTCCAACTCTTGCCTTTTCCGGAGATGCGATATATTATTTCCTAACGTGGTTGGGTTTTGTCTTTTGTTTTGCATTTTGTTCATGTCGTGCATCTCATCTCATAGCATCATGCGCATTGCATCTGCATGTTTTCATAAAGCTTGCAACCGTTCGTAGTTGCCGCGTTCCCCCCTTGCTTTCGTTCACCGTTCCGAGGCCCGTTCGGGTTTTCGCTTCCCTCTTGACCGTGACCACCTAACCTCTCTTGCCAGCTCGCAGCACCCTCGTGTGTGTGTCAGAAACTGCTCCGAACTTGAACCTGGTTGTCGTTACCGATGGATCCGGATCATCCCCAAACGTCTATAAAATATTTTGTTTTCTTAATTGGACTCCCTACCTATTATTTTCTCGACCGTCCAATTACGATCGTAGGGACGAGCTAGCCCCTACCCAAAAATCCACTGGCTATATATATAGCATTCTAACCTAGTTTTTAGGACTCCTGTCCCATCCATTCCATCCGCATCGCCGCCACTCCATCGGGTCTCTCCTTCCACCTCGGGATCTTCCCAGATCCCCTCCCGATCCAAAATCATTCCCTTGATTTCCGCCGCCGTCCAACCACAGCAAAGCCGCAGCCTCCCTCGCTCTCTGGATCAGCAAGAGCCTGAGGCTTCGCCTCTGCTCGTTCCCACCTGTGCACGCCCGTCCGCTTGGCTGGAGGCCACCCCGACCTGCTCCTTCCACACCCCGCGGCCGAGGGCCCCAACCCCGGCGTCCGCGTTGCCAAGTACCTCGACCAGCCGAAGCTTCTTGCAGCCTCGCGTGCCCGAGTCCCTGAGCTCCTCTGCTCGCGCACAAGCTCCGCGACTCCGACGGCCACTTCGTCAGCCTTGTCGCCGCCGTCGACCCGCAGGCCAGCACCTTGCCTCCTCCTCCCGTCTTCTTCTTCGGCTTCCTCTCTCTCTAATCCCTCTCTCTCCCAGATACTCCGTCGCCATGGACGCCTGCCGCTGCTTCGTCCTAGAACGGATCCTCGTCGCCCCGAGCCTGTGCAAGCTGTCGAGCCCCGCCGCCGCCAGGAACGGGCTCCCCGCGCCCTGGATCTGGTCCATCCGAGCTTCCCCATGCCCGAGACCTCGCCGCCCATATGCCCCGCTCGCCGGAGCTCTGCTCCCGGTCACCGGCGCCCTGCTCGCCTCCTCTGCATCGCCTGCTTCCCCTGCAACGATAGGGGAGAGGTGTCGTCCCCGCGTTGACCGATCCCGCGCCAATCGCCAAGGCCGAGCGCCCGCTTCCGTTGACCGCACCCTCAGACGGACGCTGCCTCGTCTCGCTTTTCCGCCCATCTTCCCCCGTGGCCTGCCGCCTCCACTGACCGGGCCTTGGCCCATGGTGAGGCCCCCCTGCATCGCCTCTTTTGTTTTTCTTCTGCTGGCCCAAC
Source organism: Aegilops longissima (assembly GCA_021605205.1). Taxonomy (NCBI): domain Eukaryota; kingdom Viridiplantae; phylum Streptophyta; class Magnoliopsida; order Poales; family Poaceae; genus Aegilops; species Aegilops longissima. The sequence continues at coordinate 351,955,755 of CM038681.1, read as the reverse complement.
ATGCAGTAGATTCGGCCTTATTACGTTTTTTTTACCATCTGCGATTTTGTGTTTTATCCAGAAAACTGCATGTTTACAGATTGCCCCTTGTTGTTCATGCATTTAATATCTCACAAACCATGCATCGGATTAAAATAATTTATATATGTAAAATGCTTAGAATTTTATCTAGTTTCACATTATGCCACTTTCATTCATGTTAAAAATGTTTAAAATGCTGTTTGTTTAAATTTGCTCTAATGCCACGCTAAAATGTTTTATTTTATAACTAAATAACCGTAGCTCGGTTTTAAATAAACTTTATATGTAAATGGGGTGGAAAAATGCATAGATTAACATGTTGCACTTTATTTTCCTGTTTAACAACATTAAAATATGCTTTAGGTCAGAACAGTACCAAATTCGAAATATGCACATGGGGATTTTCCGGAATTGTTGTTTGTTGTTTCCGGCCTCATTTAAATTTGCCTAAATAGTTAGTTTACTTATGTTTGACCTCTTGCCATGTTTAACAACATTTAACATTGTTTGGTAGCTTAAACGAGATCAAACTAAATAATTGCTTGTGGTGTTTCGTCGATATGCAACTCGTTGCATATTGAGCTCCATTTAACTTGTAGTATCGTTTGTTGCACTTTGCCATGCCATGCCTTATTAAACCAGACATGCATCATACTTGTTTGTGCATCATGCCATGTTTATGCTTGTGCATTTATCATGTTGTTTGTTTATTTCCGGTGTTGCTTCTCGGTTCCGGTTATGTTGCGATTGTGAGGATTCGTTCGACTACTCTAGTTGCTTCGTTCTATCGCTATGCTGCGTTACCTATCACTTGCTTTTCAAGCCTCCCAAATTGCATGATAGCCTCTAACCTTTGTCACCCTTCCTAGCAAACCGTTGTTTGGCTATGTTACCGCTTTTGCTCAGCCCCTCTTATAGCTTTGCTAGTTGCAGGTGAATATGAAGATTGCTCCATGTTGGATTATGTTTATGTTGGGATATCACAATATCTCCTATTTAATTAATGCATCTATATATTTGGTAAAGGGTGGAAGGCTCGGCCTTATGCCTGGTGTTTTGTTCCACTCTTGCCGCCCTAGTTTCCGTCATATCGGTATTATGTTCCCGGATTTTGCATCCCTAACGCGGTTGGGTGATTTATGGGACCCCTTGACAGTTCGCTTTGAATAAGACTCCTCCAGCCAAGGCCCAACCTTGGTTTTACCATTTGCCTCACCACCACCTATACCCTTTCCCTTGGGTCGGCCAACCCGAGGGTCATCTTTATTTTAGCCCCCCCGGGCAGTGCTTCTCTAAGTGCTGGTTCGAACCGGCAAATCCGGGGCCACCACGGGGCAACTCGAGGGCTGGTTTTACTCGTAGGCTGACCTATCCGGTGTTGCCCTGAGAACGAGATATGTGCAGCTCCTATCGGGATTGTCGGCGCATCGGGCGGCTTTGCTGGTCTTGTTTTATTACTGTCGAAATGTCTTGTAGCCGGGATTCCGAGACTGGTCGGTCTTCCGGGAGAAGGAATATCCTTCGTTGATCGCGAGAGCTTATCATGGGCTAAGTTGGGACACCCCGCAGGTATAAACTTTCGAGAGCCGTGTCCGCGGTTATGTGGCAGATGGGAATTTGTTAATATCCGGTTGTAGTAAACTTGAAGCAAACTCTTCTAAAATACACCAACCGTAGCGTAACGTGAGTGTCTCTTTTCGGGTTGATCGAGAGGAGAACACAGTTTCTGGGTTATGTCTGACGTAAGTAGGAGTTCAGGATCACTTCTTGATCATTACTAGTTGACGACCGTTCCTTTGTTTCTCTTCTCGCTCTCATTTGCGTATGTTAGCCACCATATATGCTTAGTCGATGCTGCAACCTCACCACTTTACCCCTTCCTTACCCATTAAGCTTTGCTAGTCTTGATACCCATGGTAATGGGATTGCCGAGTCCTCGTGGCTCACAGATTACTACACCACCAGTTGCAGGTACAGGTTATGCGATGATCATGACGCGAGAGCGATGGTTGCCTGTTTTGGAGTTCTTCTTCTGCTTCTTCTTCGATCAGGGGATAGGTTCCAGGTCGGCAGCCTGGGCTAGCAGGGTGGATATTGTTTGAGTTTCTGTTTATGTTTCATCCGTAGTCAGATGTTGATCTTGTATGTTGTATTGATGTATTCGTGTGACATTGTATGTATTGGAGGTATCCCCACTATTATGTAATGTTGATGTAATGATATCCACCTTGCAAAAGCGTCTTCAAGATGCGCTTCTATCCTTGGTGGGACCTTCGAGTTCCTTTAGGATAGGGTCGCATCTTGGGCGTGACAATTTGCACACATATACCACTAGCAGTATAACTACACACATATAGCAGTACATTTTCTGCATAGCCAAAAAATGCATTTCACTATTTTGAAATTTGTTCACACATTAGCAGTCACTAGTCGTCAACCCGTGTGACTGCACGGGCTAGTTATTAGAGATAAAGATAATTTAATCACAATTGATATGTCTTCAAACTATGCTAAGGCTTACTATCCCCGTGTCAAACATACATACATTCCTACTAAAAGTAAATACCATATACTTATTTGATCCATAAGGTATGAAACGCAATAGGAATACCTGGTTTGTGGCTTTGTGGAAGTAAATTGAAAAACAACATATAGGCATCTTCATATATAATTGAACTTATAACACACATGTATACATGTTGTAATTAGAAGAAGAAAAATACAGTGGTAACTCATCTCAGTTAGTAATTGTAGACCTTATAGTGAAATAGCTTCTCAGATGTTAAATGCCCCACTACCCTTGTATTCTAGCCGACAATTAATTCTGATTTAACAAATAAAAACGGGAATGATTGAAACAATTATTGTGTTTCAAAGCACGTGAGAAAGGTACATAGCCTTGGTTTTTTAGCTCTTCTCTCTTTGGATGTTTTTTTGAAACCCTTGCGCCACCTTGGAGCGCTTGATTTCTAACGTCAGGTAGCATGTTCGTGGAAAAAACAAACATATAGCAAACAGAAATATATGAAACTATAGCTTATATATGAAACAGCCTAGAATGAAGTGAGCATGGAAACTTTAAAGCTAGCTACGTCAATAAGGTTCTACAAATAATATACAAATAGATTAAACTGATGTACTTACACGAACGGCCGAGAATAGTAAGCTGCCATAGTAAATGTCCTTCAACAGTGTTTGTATATTCATATTTTGGGACAACAATGAAATTACAAACAATTTTAAACAGAAATAGTAATTGTGGATCAGTACAGTACATGCTCTTAGACTTGACATCAGTTTTCCATTGAACTATTCTTAAATGGTTGTAGTAATATTTTAGTTTCGATTGGAACAAATTGGAGTATCTACTCAAACTAATCGTGATGGAAATGCATCTTTTTGTTCCGGAATAAATATGAAAATAACATCAACCATGTACATATGTTACGGAAACTTATAAATGTTCAAAATAATTACGACATTGTTGAAGTTATTGCCGTTTGCAATGGTTATTTATGGAATGACGGAATTATACTCCTTTGTTATTTACTAATTAGAAGATTGATTGTTTATGTTTAGTTGGCTTTTGAATATGTCACAGAGGTATATTTGTGGAAGTATGGTTCAGTCTGGGACTACTACAAAGAAACAAAAGTACGATCAAGGTTTAGATCCACTAATTCAGTGAAAACAGTTTTTAGCTGACAACATGTAGACCCAAAATAAACAATTTTATCTCTGGTGGATCTCCACTAACATATAATTTGCAAGCTGTTGTTCCATTCAAAGTTTCATCGCTTGAAGATATTACTCTTTCAAGCATGGTTCTGTCAATGTGATATGTATAGTAAAATAGTCAAAACCGTACCTTTGTTTAATGCAGCAATGCAGAAAAAGAATATATACAATACAGGATAATTGAAGACTTAGCGCGTATCTAGAAGAAACACTATATGCAACTCCAAAATCATCGTCATAGGAAACATTAACAAAATCCATTACCTGACATTGGCTGGCATAGAAAAACACCACTAAACTTCAGCCTTTTATAAGAATTAACGTGAACTGTAATAAATTGAACTTGTTGGCCCATGTTCTACTTTACGTTTGTATTGTTGCAGCCAACAGAGTCATACAGCCCTACTGTCGTGATTTCGTGATGCTTCTGGAGGTGATGCGGACAACCATACCTGGCTTCCATCAGTTCCTTACAGCCCTTATTTAAGGTTGCTCATAGATGGACATGCAAAAACGAATTTGTCTTTATCAAACATTATCAATCAAGCCTATTTATTGGGATTTTGTCATGAATTTAGCCAGCGGGAGAAGATCAGCAATTTTTCAGCACAAGCTTACTTGCTTGCTAGGAGTAATGGGCTGCAGACTCAAAGGGCAGCTGCACCGCCAGCCCGCCGTCGTTCGTCCGCCCAGCATTCATCCACAGACTTATGGACAACTACGGACGCCCGACCTGCTGCGCACTATTATTGATACATCTCCAATTCAATTATTGTCCAAAAATTGAACCTTGGCTTTCAGGATGGTCAGTTGATGGAACGTGGGAAGTTTCCTAACTTGGAAAGGAAGGCATTAATGGAGAGGCTGGAACCTGAGAACGATAAAAGGGATGACACGTGGATATGGAGGATTAGAAAGACCGGGTGCAGGGGTCGGCTGCCCCATACCATACGCCTGTAAGGCATGAGTTTCAAGTGGAAGGAGAGTGGTCGGGAATTTTTTATATGGTAGCAGTCGATGCTTCCACCTGTGTGCACAATCAGCACAATTCGAAGCCACAAAGAGGAAGATCGCTCGGAGACGAACTAAGATCAAGAACACGGGTCGTTTCCAGATTGAAGCACCAATGAATATGCAGGCCAGGACTTTCTTTCTCATGCATGGTTAATAGATGAAAGCATCAAATGAAGGAGGTCTTGATTTTCTCTCAAAGGGAATTGAGAGATGGACAAAGAGGATATGCTCACGTATATCAAATCTACGAGGTGATGAGGCTTACTTTTTTTTGGAAAGCTTAGAGAGTCCAAGGGGAAGAAGATTCTCGTACATGGGATAGGAGACACGGTCAGTTTTTTCGAAATCTTAGAGAGTCCAAGGGGAATAAGATTCCCATACGTGGGATAGAAGAGTAGGTCTTTTGTTTCATCTGACGGCTATGGAAACATTATATATTGATCAAATGGCTAAAAGTTCTTAATTCTAAGGATTAACATGGTGCCTCGTATGGTGCTCGTATGGTGCTTACGATTAGTAAATATAAGATATAAGATATAAGATTGCAGTACCCACATAGCAAAATGCATTAACTTGTGATTCCAGAATTAAACAACCAACAATATGCGCCAGGGTAGGATTTTGCACACAACAAGTACTCTGAAAATAAACTGCACATGTACAGAACAGAGAACATGAGCCCGGACACTGATCCATAGGGAAGAAGAGAAGGGGACGAGCTCACCTTGCAGTTTAGGCTTCGGGGGCGTGGTCGTCCTGGTGCCGCTCCTAGCTTGGGAGCGTCGCCGGGCATCAATGGCGTCGAGGCTAGCTCCTCTGAGACATGGGGTCGCAGCTCCTTGAAGAAGGCGCGTCAGACGGCGGTGAAGATGGGATCCGGTGGGAAATAGACCGGGCTGACAGGGGCGGGGCGGTGGGCGGCCTGGATCCGGAGCAGCGACCGACGGGGACCGGCGCGGCCGGCCTTGATCCTTGGGGTGGTGGGCGGCGACCGGCGGGGAGGCGCAACTGGTCGGTCTCCTCCCTAGCGGTGGGGCGGGAATGGACCGGCGTGATGGCCTATCCTCCGGCCATGTAGGGGAAACCGACCGCGGCGGTGACCGGTGAGGGCGGCGTCGACCGGTGAGGGCGGCGGCGACCGGTGAGGGCGGCGGCGACCGGTGAGGGTGGCGGGGAACCCTATCTAGCACGCACGGGAGTGGGCTGAGACTGATTCGGGGTGGCTGGGTTTTTTTTAGGGTGGCTGGGGGTTTTCTTTTCTTTAATTTTTCACTCTTTGCTTTTTTTTAGCAAGGAGAGAGATAGTCCCATCTCTTTTCCATCTGCCAGCAGATGGCAAAGAATCTTTGTCGTCTGCTAGCAGATGGCAAAGAGGTGGGGCTGGTACGCCATTACACTCTTGACGGCCATAAGATTTGCCAACCTCTTTGCCATCTGCTGGCAGATGGCAAAGATTATTTGCCATCCACTAGCAGATGGCAAAGAATAGGATGATGGCAACCATGTTCTTTGCCGTCTGTCAGTTCTTTGCCATCTGTTTTTTATAAGCAGATGGCAAAGACGTTCTTTGCCATCAGCTGGCAGATGGCAAAGAGCTGGCTAATGGCAAATTCCCTGTTTCCAGTAGTGATATTAGGCCCTACTCAGTACTCTAACCTTACTACTACTGCACACCTATATGGCTTCACGATTGTTGATGATTACTCTAGATATACTTGGCTGCACATTATCCTATATAAGACCGGAGTGCAGGATGTTTTCTGTCAGATTTCGGGCTCCACAGACCCTTGATAGATTCGAACTATGGGGTGCGTGCGAAGAACTCAACCTCCCCAGTCTGCCTACTCGCCAATATCACGGCCTAACTCCATGAACAGGAAGGAAATGGGACACATCAGTTTACCCAGGTTCGGGCCACCTTGCGATGTAAAGCCCTACTCCTGCTTTATGGTGGATTGCCCTCGAGGTGGACTGAGGATGAACTAGTATAGTGGAAGAACAACCTCAGGAGGTGCACTCTCCAACTGGTGGGGGAGGGGATGATCTAAATGATTCATCCACCGGTCGATCCCCCTCTACGGTGATGGATAGGCTATATTTATAGTGGTCTTGGTCCTCTTCCCCCAAAATGGAGGCAGAAAGGGATCCCACAATGGCCAAATTCGAAGGGAGACAACTAGTACATCTTATCCTGACAAAAAGTCTTTGCCTGCACAGCTTCTGGTCGTGATGCCATGGTGGGCTCGGTGATGACCTCCATCCTACCATCCTGGCGGTCTTGGTCTTATTGCATGGGAAAGGAAACCTTTGGCTGATTTCTCAGGATTCCGCGCCTGCGCTTACCTCCTTAGCACCAAAGCGGAAACTGCTGTAAGATGCCTGCTGGCGCCCGCCTGGCCTTGGTCGTGATGGCTCACATCATCTGAACCTCACGAGGTGAGGCTTGCATAGAAATCTCCGCTCCTCAGGAGCCAGCCTAAGGGGGGCGCTCCTTCTGGAGGTCTTGGTGTCGTCCTCCTCGCGAGGCTTCGCCCCCTGCAAGGGTCTTGAGTTGTTGATGCCAAAGGTGGGCCGTACCAGGCCATCAATGGACGCATGCGATGGGCCACAGGCAGTCAAGTCTGGGTACCCCCGTTCCTAGAACGCCAACAGTAGCCCTCGGGCCCAAGGCGCGCTCGAACGTGGCTTCGAGGCGAAGCCAAGGGGCAAGGGCGAAGCGCGCGGGCCCTAACCGCTTGCGGCCTCGGTCGACACGTGGAGCTTGATGGGACATGGGTGTCCCCACTTTCCCACACTGCCTCAATAACAGCCAGGCTTGGCGGCCCCCCGCCAATAACGCAGCCTTGCCAACATTGCTCGTCGTGCTCTCCCTTGGCTCCTCCTGTTTCCTGCGGACCCAGAGCTCTTCTCCCAGATCCAGTGCCGGCGTCAATCCTCTCTCACTGCCATGGCCACACGGTCGAAGAAGAAGGGAAAGGCCTGCGCTCAGGCCGAGTCCTGGCCAATCTTGGAGCCTGCCCTTGAGAGGTCGACGGTGATTAATCAGGAGGGGTTGGCCAAGGTCCGGCCATCCCTCGCTGCCTATTCCAATGAGTGGAAGGCGACGACGGCTTGGCCCGCCTCCTGGACTATGATCGACATGGAGGCCACGGAGATCCCCATCCATCTTCATGATCTCTTGGCTGGCCTGATCCCCCTTTCTTTGATTTCTTCAATGCCATAATCTCACATTACCAGATCGACACGCTGCATCTAGACCCCCAATCCATCAACCTCCTCGCTGTCTTTGCCTTCCTATGCGAGGCTATGGTGGGCATTGCTCTTTCCGTTGCCTTGTTTCACCATTTCTTCTCGCTCCACCTGGTTGACGCCCGCCAGCACTTGGGATGCGTGGCTTTCTAGGCTGTGGCAGCGACGGCTGGCTCGGGCATCAACTTCACGCTCCACCTAGATGTGAGGGGACTCCGGAAGCAGTGGGTGTATGTGGATGTCGGCACGCTCAGCCCCTTCTCATGCTCCCGCGAGTGTCGGCGGTGCCTAGCTCCAGCTGGGGGCACGTGAAGCTCGTCGACCGCTGGCTCGCCCATATATGGCTCAGGCTGGCCAAGTTGCATAAGGTCGGGGTGACGGCGCCGATGGTGGTGAGGGAGTTCGTCCGGCGGCACATTGCCTCGCTCTAGCTCCATTCTCGCCCAATGTGGACCTTCACTGTCCGCAAGGACCCCATAAGGCTCCAGGCTTCTTCACTTCCTTCAAAGATGCTGTGCGCGGTGCTCGGGCTTCTGACAGGCGACCCAGTGCCTGCCGCGCTTCCGGGGGACGGATGCCTCTTATGGCTTTTCTCGAACAAAGAGGACTTCGTCAAGAAGATGCCCCTCTTTGACGAGTGGGGGCTACGCCCAGGGGGCGTTGAGGGGCCTCGCAAGAACCCCCTCTTTGTGGCTTTCGTGCTTGTTGACCCGGCAGCGCGTGCCCCGGACGAGGATGCCTGGGGGTGCGCGCCACCAGGTACTCCTGGGACGACCCTAAGGGAGTGGTATCGTCTGGTGCTCCCGAGATAGCCGCTCCTGGGGCTTCAGCGAGGGCCCTCGAGGCGGCAGCTGGAGAGCTTGTGCAACCTGATGCTCCTAAGATCGAGGCTGGGGAGCTAGTTCGGCCTGATGCTCCTGAGGCCGCCGCCCCCGAAGCCCTGGCCAGTGCTCCGGAGGTGGAAGCATGCTGCCCAGTCGCCAAGGGTCATGCCCCAACCCCTAGCTTGCTCCTCCTGAGTTGTAGTAGCGACGGCTTCCGGCCCCTTAAACAGAGGAAGTACATAGATATAGATGAGTAAGTGCCTTATCTTTGTGGTTTTCCTCGTGTCGCTTCTCCTCCTGACCCTGGCTCTACAGAATGCCTCCGGCTATGACGTCGAAACCTTCAGAGGTACGAGGTCCGCTCACAACCTCGATCCCCCCGCGC